>OY856412.1:1343785693-1344095693 GCA_963693085.1 Alisma plantago-aquatica | reverse complement strand
TTATTAATTTACTTTTCTTGTTAGTATTATATGTGATTCATATCCTGGCGAGCATAATTGAATGTACCTATAACTTTAACTATGCTTGATCATTTTATATAAGCTACATATTGTTTTAAGTCTATTATACTAACTATCTTAACTATTTGTATTATATAAATATGATTGTAAGAAATAAATGTTATTAGAAGTTATATCATATCATTGGGACAAGGGTCTCAGTATGTGAGTTTCCACATCTTTTTTAGGTGATCAACAGTGCGGTCAGAGACATGGTGGCAAGGAAGCTGAATTTGGAGATCAGTAGAGCTAGATGTTTGTTTGGTTGTATAGAGTTCTGGATGCATCCATGCAGTCTCAGATCCAGGCAGGGGGTTTGCATATGATGCATATCGACTTGAGATTTAAGTTGTATGTCTTAAGCAATATAATTTTTTTAATTAGTAGAAAGATAAATTTTTATATAGGTTATGGTTGAGGCCAAGGATCTCATTTAAAGGTACCTACTATGAATACATGTGAGATTGGACCTTAGTGTAAATTCTCTTATAAAATGTGGAATTTTGATGTGATCTTAATTATGTACCTTTTTGGGAATATGGTTAATTAGTGTTTGATTGACATTTTGGTTTTTTATATTCTTGTTTGGTGTGTCAGGTTGTCATAATTATAAAATAGTTAAATTCATGCATAATTATAACTCTATAAGTATATAACAATGATAAAGGGTTTTTGCATAACTATAAATACATAAGTATATAACAACAATAAAGATTTTTTGTGTTTGGATGATCTAAACTATTAAAAAAAATTAGGTAGTGGTTAAATAATTGACCAATCATGAATGGCACATAAAAGCTTCAAGTACTCATAGTGAAATTTATTCTTGGTATTCACACAACTTAGATTTAACATTTAAGAAATTGTTTTATAGAAAAAAAATTATTTTTCAAGAAATATATCTTCCTTCATAGTTCATTTGACAATGAGAATTCTAATCATAATAGGTAAAAAAAAATTGGTTTGGATCCTTACAATATTTACTTCCAACTTATTAGGGTTAATTATTGGACAACATTGTTTCATTGAATTAGTACATATCACTTCACCCATTTCGATATATATATATATATATATATATATATATATATAGTCATGCTAGAATACACTCGAGTGTATCCAGAGCAGAATACACTCAAGTAGTTTTTCATGATGCAATATCTTCTTTAAAAATCTAATCTATTGATCATCTTAAACATCTTGGGAACAACTCATATATAAAATTTGAGCCCATTTGGACATTTATAGGTCATGTTATGAATACCACAAAAATTATGCATTTAACTCATCCAAGTATTCAAAATTTTATGTGGCCTAATTATAGTATGACAATGATGATCAATGGTTTACATTTTATAAAAAAATAGTCTTGATATGCAAACACAACTTGACTGTAGCGTGCGATCCATACACTCAAGTATATTCTATCCAGACTATATATATATATATATATATATATATATATATATATATATATATATATATATGGGCGTTCATTCGTTTCCCATGCGGGTAACTTGGATTTTTGCTACCCTGCAGCCAAAAAAGTAAGTCTACTGTCAAAAAAGTAACTATGGTGGCCAAAAAAGTAACTCTGCTGGAAAAAGAAGTGACTCTGTACAAAATATACAGCAGATATATATAAGGACGGGTTTTTTTTTATTTTGGAGGGGCAAATGATATTATTTTTGGCCAAAATTTTTTGGAGAGCTAGAAAAAATAGTCCTCTACAATTGCAAAAAAAAAATTAAAAAAAAGTTATGGGAAGGGTGGGCGGGTAGCTACCCGCACGGGAAATAAATATGGGCCATATATATATATATATATATATATATATATATATATATATATGTGTGTGTGTGTGTGTGTGTGTGTATGTGTGTCTGAGAGAGAGAGTGTGTGTGTGTGTGAGTGTGTGTGCACATATAGTCCTTAAAATTTCATCACACTATCACTATCAAGATCCTACTCAAATAGATATACTATTATATTTAAACATGATTCTTAGGTGGAGGTAGTTATTTCCATGGATGAAGAGGTGTTTTATTATTAACCACGAGAGGAGTTATTACTTAATGATAAACTAGTCAATTTTATCTTTCCATTTACAGTTGCTTGTATTGTTTCAAAAGTTCCTAGTAGAAGATTCAAAGTCCTAATAGGGTGACAACAGAAAGGCGAACATAGTGGATAGCAATGAAGATCAAACTGGTACCATAAATACTTTTAGTCTCTCTCTAACATACAATAACAAGTAGCAATGTAAATCCCAAGGCCAAATATAGAAAACAACTATTGTTAACTTCTATGATAAAATAATCATATGATTTATCTTCTTGTCAGGATTTCTTTGTTCATTAACTTTCTAAAATATTACAAGAAGTGGCACATGTAGTTTTTCCCTAACACTATATGAATGAATTAATTTGTATAAGGAATATGAGGTTGTTAACCCAAATTCATATCCATTCATATTTAAAGAAACCAATTATTTCCCAAAGTTTTTGTGTTAATATTATAAAAGATCAACATTTGATCATCTGTGATCTACATTTTATAGATATCACATTTTTTGATATTTTGATAATTCTGAGATACTTTAGATAATAAAGGTCAAATGATGAGTTATTTTCTAAATGTCCTTAGTTATAGCTATTAAAGCCTACAAATGCCACCAAACAAACTACCGCAATCTATTCCCTTAGTTATAGCTATTGAAACCTACATATGCCACCAAACAAACTAGCGCAATCTATGTGTCCCTATTTCCCAAAACTCAAGTAGGTTTCAAATAGACATATTGTTTCTAAAAATATAAATTGGACTAATAATTGGTCAGCATAATAGAGTTTCAACTAATTAGTCACTATTGTGAGTCTAGATGAGCATTTAGGTTCATTCTTGTTCTAATTGCAAGTCCCATCAAACACCCATTGGCTCAAGTGCAAGGTTAATCAAAATACAATCTATCAAATGTATTATTTTATGAGGAAACATTAGTTGAGTTTTTCCTTTCATAGAGAATATCTCAACAAATTTTAGTGTTTAATTCATATATGCTCAACCAAATTCATGATTCAACTCATCATTTTGCAATCAATCGATTAGCTGTGAAAAAATAATTAAAAATCCCATGTTGAAAACCAATTAAATATCCCATGTTGACCATTTTTCCATCCTAGAATCTCCTTCACATATTTTGATCATAACTTTTATGAGTTTTAAGCATATAGGATTATCCAAGATCCTTGCAAACACACTTGAGGACTAGCAGAAAAAATTTGATATATTGTCATATTGTTAAGTTTACAAAGTCAAATAGTCCATTGTGTATAAATTGGAATTTACTCAAGAACAATCACATATATTTTTTTCCAGAGAAGTTCATCATCACTTGTCTACAATTCTAAAGTGTTTAGTGTATATATTTCGTCTCTTTATTATTCTTTGTACAAATCCAAAGAGCATCTTGGCATAAGAAGGCAGATCATGGTGGTCTTGAGGAAGGACTCCTTAAGTAGTGTTTTCCCTTAGGGCACGTTTGGTTTTTTGGATTTTTCTGTATTGGATTGTATTTTGTAATTCATTTTCCAAAAATTTATGTTTAGTTTCTAAGATTTGGAAAATCGAGGTAATTATGGGATTTTTTGACATAAAAGAAATCCTACATTTTGACTTCCATAAAAATTCTACCAGGCGTCAAAATCTAGCTACAACTGGTCGGTGGACCAAGAAAAAAGTAAATCATATATTTTACAAGTCTAGGAAACCAAACATAATATTTTCTTTTATGTGATTTTGACAATGCAACATTTTACAAAATGTAGGATGACAAAAATGTAGGATTTTTTAAAATTTAACAAACCAAAAGTGCCCCAAAAACAAATTCAATTTTATTTAGAGTATACATCGAGAGGAGCAACATCTAATTTTTCCCGACAATGTATAACAGTACACCTATCACGGTGCGGGCATTATGGCAAACTTAGCAACCATGCAGACTTTCCTACTTCCTTAAAAAAATTGATTTTCTATAAATATTACACTATGCAGGGTTGGATCCTATATGGTTGATTGGATTCTCTAAAGGGGGGGGTGAATAGAGTTGAATGCACTTAAACAAAATTCATTAGACCTTCAAGTTATATGACAAAATAAGGTTGCTAAATAGGAAATTTGAGTTCAACTAAAGAGAGGTCAACCTCTAGGATTTCTTAACCATTCCACTCTTATATTCATTCATAAGACTTACAATACATGACCCACCAAAGGACTTACCTATCCAATACAAAGAGTCGTCAACCTTATCAAGGACTTACCCACTTTTCAACGAGTCTTCAGCCTTCTCCAAGGACTTACCCACTCTTACACAAGTCGTCAGCCTTCTAGGAATTACCCACTCTTCTTGGATCTTCAGCCTTTAACTTCACCTTCACTCAAAGAAAATTCCACCAAGGACTTACCCACTTGAGCAAGAATTCTTCTGCCTTCACCAAGGTCTCACCCACTCTTGCTCCAAGTCTTCAGCCTTGATCTCCACCAAGGGACTCATTCCCTTGTTCTTCTTCACCTCTCTTAGCCAAGTGAGAGAACCTTCATCATCATGGTTGAAATGAGAGAGTGGGAGGTGGTGTAAGTGAGATCCTTACAAGATATACATGTTGGACTAGCTCTCTTACAAATTTCCTACACACTCTAATGAATGTAGCAAGTGATTAAGCTTAGAGAGAGAGAGGAGGCTATAGGGTTCACTCAGCTATAGAATAGGAACCTCATATAGAGTTTTGCATTGAATGCTCAACCTTGGAATGAAGCCCAAGGGATCCTATTTATATATGGGGATGCCACTTAGCCTTTGGGAACATTTAAGAATGAAAACTACGCATTTGGTGGCTTGCAATAAATATATTTTCAATTGTTGCAACTTCACAACAACTAGAAACACTTTTCTACACTTTTTCATATAGTGCAATCAGTCAAGTTTCTATAAAGATAACTCGACCGATCCCACTAAGTGACAGGAACAATCTAGGCCATCGGTCGAGTTCTGTGAAATGAAAACCCGACCAATTAAAAGTCATTTTCAAGATCCAATCAGGATCGGTCGAGTTTGCAACTCGATCAATGAAAAACCTAATGTCAATTTTGGAAAATGGCTTTTGAGTACTTAAATATTCGATCTAAGTACTCTTGATTTTTTCTAAGCTTAATTACAAGTCATACAATCATTACAAGTGATTTACAACATGATTCTAATGGATCTACATCATATTCCTAAGATGTACACTTGTATTGACTTTGACTTGTCTTTTCTCCAATTTAAGGTGCGCAAGTTAGGACATTTTGAGTCTCTATACCGAATCTGAAATCACTCAATGTAGAAGCATTAGACACAAATAAGTGGAATGGTTAGTCATCATCAAAACAAGGATTTAGTCAATTTAGACTTAGAGTCAACACTGAAAAAATTTACCTTGAGTCAACATCCAGGACTTCAGTCAATCATTGATCAAATTTTCCTAAAATGAATATGTAGATAGGTAACATTATGCAGGCAATGCCCTCAAGTGTTAGGAAGATAACAATAGAAATTGCACATAAGTTTGGAGACAAAAGCACTGTTAGGGAAGGGGAAGAGGCTGAAATTTGACATGTCAAAGATCATGCACATCCTAACAAGTAATAAAATAATCCTTATAGTAGAAATACAACTCCATGAAGTAATTGTCTTCTTTTTATATATTCTTATGAATAGGGCCATTAATTTTGTGATTTTTTCTAGAATTTTGACATTATGTGAATTCTACTTGTGAGTCACAACGTTCTATCAAATGATTTGTTTTTTATCCTGTAATAAAATTATATATGCAATTCCATCTTGCTACTATGAAATCAATTATATAGTAATATATATTTCTCATATTTTATCAACAACATATGGGTAGTTTCTCAACTGCACGTGGATCCATGGGCTAAATGTTCTTTTTGTTTATCTTTGACAATGAGTTATATTACTTATTCCATTTTATCTATTTACATGTCGGTTGTTCTTTTTGGATCTACTTTCGTATATTCTATTTTTTCAATCATTGCTTCAACTTCCCCATGCTATACTACAAAATGTTATATTTTCCATTTTCTATTTTTGAAGGTATATTTCTTAAATTTGTTTCATTTCTAATTTTTTTCTTCTTTTTATGACTGACAAATGTTGACTTCATCTCATGGCTCCTATATCTCTTAGTTACAAGAAACGAAGCATTCTTCTTTGATCATTAAATTTAGTACATGTAGTTTGTTTTTCCGTTTGTAGAGTCATTTACAAGCCTTACATTGTGGGACAATTTTCCATTTTATGAATATACTTCGAAATCATATAATGCTCATCAATTGTCAGAATCCACATATTGGATTTTGTACATAAGTTGTGATGTATGTGAAAAAAAATTATTTTTTGTTGTTCAATTTACAGATCCTTCAAAAAAATTATAGGTTGTTAGTTCTCAGAAAAATGTTTTTATCTTAAAAAATAAAAATGGTGGTTCTCACATATAACAACCATCTCCTACATTGTTCACTCAATATATTTACTCAATGAATTTTCTTTTCTTTGTAATTTTGCTTTTAATAGTGATTACTTGGATGTTCTTTTAAGGTAATATGTTGTTTACCATTTTTCTTTGTAAAGAACTGTATTATTTGTTACATTTTATAATTGCTAGAAAGACTTATTATCTTAATTTGTATATGACTTGTCATTGTTTCAACTGAAATTTCCATCTACAAAGTTTTATACACTTTATCTACATGTCCAACTTACAGATTTTGTGTCCTTGTGTAGCTTATAAGGTCATTCATTGGCCATGACATCCTTATCTATGTCACAACATAGTTACCCCTAAATTAATGGTGTAATCTTTGCTCCTTAGCATGATGAACTACATGTTTCCCTTTTCTAGGAATAACCTTTTGATGATGTGTCACCCTGACTTTTAAGTTATTGACAATACTTTCCTCAATGGTTCTTGAATAGAAGACATTGGAATCAACTTCAAATATTATATGTCCCCTTGATTTTGAATTTGTGTGCAATTATTTAGTAGTTAAATTTGTTTTATGATCTTATTCATAAAGTATTTCATTGTCTAGATGTTTTCATGAAATATGTCTTTTGATCGTATTCATTTATAGCCTATCGACAAAACTTATCCTTCTGGTTAGTTGAAATTAGCTCAAAATTATTCACAAAATGAAATTATACGAACCATTTTTTGTAGTGCATTTCATAATATTTATACTTTAGAGTACATTTTCCTTAATATTTAATGATGGCCACTATCAATTTCTTAACATGCAAATTCTTAGGCACACAATGCTAATATTGAGTTTTAGGGTACATTATGGTTAAAAAAATTTAATAAGATAAGTTTAAATACCATAGTAGCTAATAAAAAAAATATGGCATATGTTTGAGAAATACATGAATATAGGCATACACATTCTTCACTTGTAACTATAATGACAATATGATCACCTAGTCTACCTATAAAAGATGTATACATTGTTATGATTTTTCTTGTAGAGGTGAGGTACGACGGTGTTTTAGAATTAAACTAAAATATACATTACCCATACTCTTCAATCTTCAAGAAGTGTAAATTTATATAACTCCCTATACACAATCTTAGGAAGCTTGGAGGAAGCAATAGTAATGAAGAAGTCATGAAAAAAATTGGTAATTCCTTTATCATGAACCAGATGATGCAAAATTGTCTAAGAATATTATGAGTATCACAACATAATTATGAAATATATACCAAATTTGATAAAAAAAAAAGTGTATGATGTTTTCAACTTTTTTCCTTTATAGAATGAAAATTGTCTATTATGCTTACTAAAAATGGATTTTTAATGACAAAATGAAGTTTGCAAATATAAATTCAACAAAGATTAAAAAAACCATAAGCCATCTATACTAAAAGATATATATTTTTAGTATTTTGAGTCTAGCAATGAAAACATGATGCAGGTTGGTTTGATGATCAAAAGACCACCAATATCAAGATCTAGATTATGTCGGCTTTATAGTCTCTTTTTTAAATTAGTCAATGCATATATATTAGATCAAGGTATAGACTCCTATATTAGTTGTTAGAAGAGAAGTTTAGTTCTCAAGAAAGAGGATATTGGCATAGCCATATACTATGGTATTGTGTTTGTCATGTCTATTCGTCTCTATATATGAAGAATAATATTAAAATATGCTTCATTTTCTTTTTTTCTTGAAATGAAAAATGAATTTAACATAACATTTGTCATAGTTACATTCTCAACCTTTTTATTGAATGCATGGTTAAATGTCATGTCATGTGCTTCGATAGTTTGCAAATGTGTATTCACTACCTACTATCCAAAATCATAGTTACCACTCCCCAGTCTAGACTAAATGCATAATTTTTTTTCAGTAAGTAATTTGACAACTAAAAATATAATACTTGGTTTTTGGTTGGTGATGATAAGCCTTGAGATATATCTATGTTTAATTTATAAGGTTCATTGATGCTCACTATAATTCCTATCTAAATAAAAAATATTTATAATTAGATTATTTAAGCTACATGAAATTTGAAAATTGCATACTCAATCTCATGTTCAAAACATAATTTCATTGAAAATAACATTCAAATTGCAAAACTAATAACTGGAGTATATAACAATATGATGAGGATTGTGTATGTTTGAATTGCTTTGTTACTTTTTAGTTATAGTGACTATGGAATAAATATAATGTTACACAAAAAGGAAAATGATGGGAAATATCATAGTAATATATAGTTAATAAATCCATGTATGGTTTTGGCATGTTTGTATTTCTCTACCCTTCATATGAAAAAAATATTTTTTGGGTGAAATACTATAAGTTGTCTCCTTGTTTTTCATATAAGTGATAAAATAGATTTTTCATGTAAATATTGTAGATTATGTCCCTTGTATATTCTTATAAATCAAAATATCATGAACATAATATTGAAATTAATAACTTTAAGTCTTGAATTTTCAAAATTTTGAATTGATGATGTGTTCATTTTATTTATCAATATGGAATACATCATACTACAAGAATGTTATTTAGGTATTAATGCAATTTATGTATCTTGAAGACTTGAGGAAATTTAATGAAATTGATGTTAAAACCCAAAACTAATACTCAATATACATGTTTGATACTTTTATATTCATGATTCCCCGTGCTTAATATTATGGTCCATGTCATCTTACTTAAAATAATTACACTAATGAATATTCCAATAGGCTAATTGTAAAAGTTGATGGAAATGTAGGTCGGTTTTAAAAACCTTATCGAGTACATTTATTACAAAGTTATCCTTCTTGTGCGATGATAGCAATCGAGAATTTTACGTGGAATATTATCGCACTAACAAATTCACTCAGGGTTGAAAGCCCCAAGCTTTTACCAAAACCTTGTGCAATAATACCACCCGCAAGTGGAGGGGTCTTATCGCAGTATGTTTGAGGATCGAATCCCAAGAGACAACATTTTTAAGAATCGTCGTTAGTCAAATCTAGCTCAAGTATGACTAATATTTAGAATGATTGGTTGATTTGAGGTTAATTAAACTAATTGCAAGAAAGTAAATAGTAGGATTAAAGTTGGATCTAGATTAATGATATGGAATCGCTGGGATGGTCTCGGGTTTCACCACCACTATACATGCAAACACATCCTAACATCAAACATCCAGGAAAGATATAACTATCCAAATAGAACTACTGCAGACCCTCCCTGAGGGATGTTTAGGTCCGCATAAGCATCCCCGTAGGCATCATATGTCTCGTCGCCATCCGGATCATACACTTACAGTTCCGAAGATACAAAATCCAACTGAGGTTGTGGCCCTCCTTGAGGGATGTTTAGGAAAACAGAAGTGTCACCGTAGGCTAGATGGCTCGTCCCCTCACGGATCATGCACTTACGACCTCAGGGAATCCTATCAGAAGTTCTCATCAAGGAGTCAGTTGTGCTAATCGACCAGCAAGTAGGTGATTAATCTACAAGAAAATATCAACGATTAACAAGGAAGATACAAAATTCAACTAAGGTTGTGGCCCTCCCTGAGGGATGTTTAGGTCATAGAAGCTTTACCGTGGGCTAGATGGCTCATCCCCTCACGGATCATACACTTACGACCTCAAGGAATCCCATTCTATTTCTAGTTTGGGAGTCAACCTCATTAAACGACATTCTACCCTACATATAGAAGTTCTCACAACATAGGGAAGAACAAGATGAAAGCAAGCGGGTAATAAAACTACAAACATTAACGATTATCAAAGAAATGAAAAGTTATATACATTGCCATGGATTCTTTAACAAAGGAACTTGATTTCATGGGTAGTGGGGTTAGTCCCCGCACCCCAGTGAAAAGGAACTACTCACTCATGATGCGAGAAACAAGAAGAATAAGAGAGAGGGAAGGTTCCACCATGAGCATGATGTAGAAGGTATTCACAGCTCGGTGAAGATGATGTGGTCTTCTACGTCATGTTGGAGCAAGCTGGACGAGGAACGAGGGATACCAAGACAGATCGAGCAGTCTTTCTCACTCCTCCTTCCTTCTCTTCTCGGTCTCCTTGATCGTAGTAGGAGTAGCAGGTGAAGTGACACTGGCATGGATGATAGATCTGGATCGAATCCTGTGTTCGGGCAGCCTGGCAGCATCCCAGATCCGATGCCTAAATGAGGACCTTGCTGGTCCTATTTATAGGCTCGGATGGGGGCTTGACGTTTTGGGCCCAGTTGCAATTTTCACAGTTTGATTTGGAGACTGTTTAGATGACCAAACGGTCTTAGTTGTGGCTCCATACGGTCCTGTATTAAGTTCTCTCCAAATAGTTTTGCTTCTAAACTCCAAATGGTCTTGGACAAAAGTCCATACGGTCTGGTGCTGATGAGTCCAATCGGTCTTGGAGTTATACCCCCATACAGTTTGCAACCGAACCTATCCTCCAAACAGTTTTGTAGATTGGTGTCTCACGCAAATGGTCTTGAGACCGATACTTATCCAAATGGTCTTGCGGTGTACTCTGCTCTATCGGTCTGATTTAATCGGACTTGAGATATTAGTGACCATACGGTCTTGTTTCATGGGTAGCAATCGGTTTGCTACCATCGGTCTCAGAGACGTCCAAACGGTCTTGGACGATGGTTGGCCAAATGGTCTGCACTCTCTGATTGTCCAATCAGTCGTCGCATCTGATCTCTCTTGGTCCGGCGAGTAGGTGTCCATACGGTCTAACAGAGAGAGCGTCGTCAAATGGTCTGCGCTTCTCACATTCGCAGCCTATCTTCCTTGCTAGTAGACGATGGCTACACGGTCTTGAAGACTGTTTTCTGTCGTGTGGTCATGAAGACCGTTTGGAGGGCAGAGGAGAACCACGTGACAATGATGGGGTCTTTGCTGGTGGACGGAGCAGGAGAAGAGTTAGTGTGAGTGCTGGCGATATGCTATTGACAATAGAGGAGGTCTGGTGGCTTCTAGGGTTGCAGGTAGGTAGATGAAGGTGAGGGAGCAGAGGTGGTCGATCGTTGTTGGTGTGAGGAGGTGGTGGCGTGATCAGGGTTGTTGTAAGTCAATTTCGGATGCATCTTACGATGGCGGTGGAAGAGGTTGCAGGTGTTGTTCGGATTTCATTGATGGTAGGAGGAAGCGGAAGGAGGAAAGTAGGAGGTGAGAACCTCCAAATGGTTTGCTACAAGCCGAGATGCCTAAAAGGTCGCGGGGTGGATGTTGGACAAATGGTTTTGAGGTGGAATGCCCATACGGTCTTGCAAAAAGATGCCCATACGGTCTTGCAAAAAGATGCCTATACGGTCTTGCAAAAAGATGCCTATACGGTCTTGAAAACCTATTTAGAGGAAAAACGATAGCCCAAGACCGTTAGGGTAGATCTTTTGATTGAATGGATGGGGACCGTTGATCAGCGATCTAGTGGTGAAGAAAATCTCACAGTCTGAGACCGAATGGATGAACGGTTATGACCGATAGGTCAAAACCATTTGGATGAAACTGTATGGTCAAGACCAAGGATGAGTGAGGGTAGGTCAAGGGTTGAGAAAGGTGGGTCCCACTCAAAAGGGTTTGATTTGAATGATGGTTGATGGAAATAAAGATGGAGTGAAGCAATGGGTAGTGATGATTGAAGGTGGATTAGGGTTAAAAGGAGGTGTATGACAGCTGATTGTTCGTCCTCATCAAGACCTCAACAAATTCACATAAACTCAGTTAATAATTTTGGTATTTGAACCAATTAGGCAATTTTGTATATTGTGATATTTAGTAAATGAAAATGGATGTATTGAGTCAACTTGGTCCCAAAAAGGTGACTAAAAATCATGATGAATGTGCATTCATCAAAACACCCCGAACCTAAACATTGCTCATCCTCGAGTAACACAAAATCTGAAACATTCGCCAAATGAATACTGTTTGGTCATGTGATTTCCTCCTCTTTACAACACGATTGTTTCCTTTCTGCTTAGTATGACAAAGCATCTCAACTTCCTGAGACCGCTGAACACATCTTACAATATCTTCATTCTTGAGTTTGTTTCCCAACATCACTTCCTCCTCACTGTTTCCAACAACAAGTTTGTCAAAGAGTTTTGTACGAGTCTAGAGATACCCGCAGAACAAAAAGTGTGCATCCGATCTGACACTAGTGTTTTTTAGGGTAGTGGAGGCATTCATTGTGCCTTTAGGTAGAAAAGGGAGTGAAGGGTGGTATGGAAGGAAGAATTAAATCTCTCCTCTATTCAACTAGAGATTTTTATTATATGGTTTGCAATTTCATTTATTGCATTTTTTTGTGTGAATATCTCCTCTATTCGACTCGAGATTGCATTTATTTGTGTGCGCTTTGGCATCTTTTCTTGGTGGTATGCCCCTATTACTTTGCGATGGGTATGGAAGAAGTGAATGTAGAGGGAAGTGGTGTGCCACCCCAAACATAGGGTTTGGCACTTTGTTGGCTATTTTTGTTTCTTTTTTATGGATGGAAGGGTACGAACATGATAGAAAAAGTGTAGAAGAGAGTTCATATCAGAATGCACCTTGACTTACAATTCAGTACACCGGGTCATTCTCTTTATCGTACTTTGCTCAAATAATAACTTGATGAGGATCCAATGAAGATTCCATGTTATTGTTCCACTAGTCAGTTAGGAAGCAAGACGTGTTTGATCCCTATCAGTTCGACAGACGCTTGCCATTTTTGTAGAAGGATCATGATGTTAGGATTCATAAGCTTCACAAGATGATTTCAATCAAAAGGCTAGTCTCAAAAAGTGGTCCTTTTGAGGATTTGCTTCGAATAAGGAGGGTATAATGATTTAAAATGTATAGAGATTGAAACTAAAAGTGTCAAAACTTCATCCAGTATTTGTTCAAATTTCTTTTGAAAACTTTAAAAATTTTAAAATTTTATTTGAAAATTTTGGTAAAAAATGCAACGATGAAATCTTAAGTCAGAAATAGATGGATGAAGGTGGAAATAAAGTATGTACCACCCACCCTCCACCCTGAACTTAGAATTTTTGCTCATCCTGATCAAACTCTAAATCCAAGATGGAGGGGAAAAATGATGCTGGTTAGACCACCAGATGTGGTTGCATTCCAATCAGCGTGCATCCTCCATCTGAAAGTCAATGACTTTTGAACCTATAAGGTAGGATTTGAACTTGTCAAAGGCATATATGACTGTGAGAAGTTCTTTCTCAGTAGTTCCATAATTCCTCTGAGCTTCATCGAGGGTCTTTGATGCGTAGTAGATCACATAATGTTTCTTCTCTATACATTACCCTAGAACAGCACCCACAACATAATCACTGGCATCACACATAATTTCAAATGGGTGATCCCAATCTAGAGCTCGGATGATGGGCATTGTTGTAAGAGAATGTTTTAGGTTGTTGAAACTTTTGATACATTCTTTATCAAAGTGGAAATCAACATCCTTTACTAACAAGTTGGTCATAGGCTTGGTTATCTTGGAGAAATCTTTGATAAAACTTCTGTAAAAGCATGCATGACCAAGGAATGTGCGAACCTCTCTTACATTGGTTGGGATAGAGAGT
Source organism: Alisma plantago-aquatica (assembly GCA_963693085.1). Taxonomy (NCBI): domain Eukaryota; kingdom Viridiplantae; phylum Streptophyta; class Magnoliopsida; order Alismatales; family Alismataceae; genus Alisma; species Alisma plantago-aquatica. The sequence continues at coordinate 1,344,081,478 of OY856412.1, read as the reverse complement.
TTGGAGATCACTTCGATCTTGGCCTTGTCCACTTCAATTCCTCAGTTACTGACCCTATGGCCATAGATAATTCCTTCTTTCACCATAAAGTGACATTTCTCCCAATTTAGCACAAGGTGTACTTCTTCACATCATTTGAGGACCAGGGAGACGTGCTTCAAGCATGAGTCATACAAATCCCATACACAGATAAATCATCCATGAAAATTTCCATAATGGTTTCAGTGAGTCCAGCAAATATTGTTGCCATACAACATTGGAAAGTGGCAGGAGCATTACAAAGTCCAAATGGCATCCTTCTGAACGCATATGTTCCAAATGGGCAAGTAAAGGTTGTTTTCTCTTGGTCATCTGGATGTATAGGAATTTATTAGAATCCAGAATAACTGTCAAGATAACAAAAATACTCTTGGTGAGCCAACCTTTCTAAGACTTGGTCAAGAAAAGGCATTGGGAAATGATCCTTTTGAGTTGACTTGTTCAACTTCCTATAATCAATACACATCCTCACCCTATGACTGTTCGAGTGGGGATGAGTTCATTGTCTTCATTCCTTATCACTGTAGTCCCACGTTTCTTTAGGACAACGTGTACAGGACTTACCGATGGTGAATCAGAGATCAGATAGAAAATACCTGTCTCGAGCAACTTTATAACTTCAAGGCAGACAACTTCTTTCATATTCGGATTAAGCTTCCTTTGGTGTTCAATAGTTGGTTTGTGATCTTCCATCATGGGGATTTTTTGCATGCACAGTGCCTGACTGACCCCAGTGTGATCACTCATCTTGTAACCTATGTCTTTTCTTCTTTCTTTTAATTCCATCAAGAGTCTATCTTCTTGTTCCGCTGTTAGATCTGAATTTATAATGACTGGGTAGATCTTTAGCTCATCTAAAAACACGTATTTCAATCCTTTGAGTAAGGGCTTCACTTCATGAGCTTTTGGTTTTTCACATGGTTCCTCAGTGACATCTATAGCTTTGAGTTCCTCAAATTTGGCTTTAGGATCTTCTCTAGTTTTATCAAGGTCGAGAACACAACTTTTTACCTGTTCGTCGACTGAGCTAGCTGCATTAGGATTAGTTATAGATACTCCTGAGGGGTCTTCTTGTTCATAATCCTCTTGTGTGAGAAGTGACCTCTATGCATTCAATCAAGTAGACTTCTTCTTGCATACTCGGTCTTCTCATACTTTCAAAAACTTTAAACTCGAGGGTTTCTTTTCCTAATCTGAGCAGCAAGGTTCCTGCTTCAACATCAATTAGGGCTCTTGCAGTGGTGAGGAATGGACGTCCAAAGATGAGTGGGTATCTAGTATTTTTTTTTATGTCCATGATGACAAAGTCACAAGGGACATAAGAATCTTTGCCAACCTTGACAGGGACATCCTCAATGATTCCTAAGGGTAGAGTCACAGTGTTATCTGTAAGTTGTATTGTCATACCAGTCGGGAGAAATTCACCACACCCTAGCCTTTTGCAGAGGCTAAGTGGCATGATGGAAATGCTAGCACCAATATATGATAATCCTTTCTTACATGAAGAATCACTAATATGGTAAGAAATCCCAAAAGATCCTGGATCTTTCTGCTTCTAGGGCATCTTACTATGGATGATGTCTGAAGTAGTTATTTCTAACTTGACTGTCTCATATTCCTCAATTATATATTTCCTGGTGAGAAGTGACTTCAAGTACTTTGTCCAGGCTGGTATCTCAGCAAGAGCATCTAAAAAGGGAATATCAACATGAAGCTTTTTCATAGCTTCTTTGAACTTTTTGAAATGGGTATCAAGCATCGTTTACCTGAGACAAGCTGGAAAAGGTATACGAGGCTTGTATACAGGGATATCAGGTTCTGGTGTTGCTTCTTCTTCTTCTTCTGTAGTAGGTTTTCCAGATCTTTCCTCATATGTCTTATCAGCAGTCACTGGTTCTTTTAGTTGAGACTCAGGTGTTTTAGAGTCTTGAACGATCATCGGTTCATCCTCATATGTAATAACCACAGGTGTCTTGACAAGAGGATTAGAATATTCTTTTCCAGACCTGGTGGTGACAACCTTCAATTGTTCGGGATGTTTAGGGTTGTTCTTGGGTTGGCCAGCAAAGGCTCTAGCAGGTGGCTTCATGCTAGCTGCAAGTTGAGCTAGTTAAGATTCAATAGCCTTCTGATCGACTTGCTGCTTAGCTATCATAGTCTGTTGTGATTGCAACATCTTCTCAATTGTCGTAAGTTCGTCATCTAGAGATACGGGACCGTCTTGTTGCCCTTATTTTTGGTAAGGGATTTGGTTGGGATTCTGGAATTGAGAGTTATTCTGGTAGTTGTTGGTGTTTCTATTCTGAAAGTTACCCCTAAAGCTTCCTTGATTCTTGAAATTTTGTTGTTGATTATACTAGAATCCTGGTGGGCCACATTGTTGATTGTTTGAACCAACTTGTCGCGAGTTTTTTTCTCCTAAAGGATTTCCATATTGAAAACCAGGATGGTTCCTATTTTGATTTGGATTGTAGTATGCTTGACCAGGAATGGTGTTGACATCATATAAGATTTTCCATTTTGACCATTATCTCCTTATCCATAAGCATTGCTTAGAACCACATCATATAGAACATTGCATGCTAAAGTGGAATGATCGGTACCTTTACATGCTTCACAGAACAATGAAGCTGACGTGATCTATTCTTGTTGTTGAGGTGGTGAACGTCCTCTTCCAAATGCAGCAAGGGATGATTCGATATGGTTTTGCTTGGCAACTAAGAGTTACAGGGTCTCAACGATAGACTTGTATTCTGGAATAATTTCAGCCATAGATACCTTCAATACTCCCTTACCTACAGACCTACCCCAATTAGCTTGATTTTCAGCTCCAAGGGTGACAACCCTCCATGCGCTGTCATAACTCTGATGCATGAAGTTTCCTCCGGATGAGGAGTCTAAAAACCTCTTGATGTCATCGTCCACACCCCTATAGAAGATTTCAATAATCTAATTCTTACGGATTCCATGATGTGGACACTTGCGTAGAAGATCTTTATATATTTGCCATGCTTCAGTAAGGGTTTCTCTAGGGGCTTGAGTGAACATTGTTATTCGACCCCTAATTTCATAGGTGAGTGAAGGAGGGTAAAAATTTTCCAGAAAAACATTTTGCAGTTGTTCCCATGTAGTGATGGGCTCCCATTGCAAGGAATTGTACCAACTTATAGCTCTATCAGCAAGCAGATACTTGAAAAGACGGAGTCTAATTGCATCATCGGACACTCCATTTTGCTTTGTCATGGCTCATAGATCAATAAACCTCAAAAGGTGTTCTTGACTATTTTCACGTTATTTACCATAGAATGGGTTGTTTTGAAGCAAGGTAATCCAATGTGCCCTTATCTCAAAGTTGGGAGCATGGATGGGAGGAGGTTGAATTGGGTGATGAACATCATCATCTTTAGGGATTGAGAACTCCCTAAGATCCTTTTGTAGTTTTGTTGCTTGTACTATTGCTTGCACTGCTAGGATTTCTTCTTGAACTGTAGCCCTAGCTTCTTGCATGAGTCTTTCTCTCTGTGCATTGATGGCTTGAGCCACCCTTCGGGCTATTTCCTCTTCTTGAGCCATTCTTGCTTGGTTCTCTCTATTTTGACGATGAAAGGTTCTGTCTATCTCCAGATCAAAGTTGGCGGTGAGTCTGGGACTGTTCAAACGGTGCATACACAAGTCTTTGGGGTACCTAAAATGAAAAGATTCGAAGTAAGATTGATGAAGTGGAGTGGAATTCAAGTAGATGGTCGATTATATCAAAAGAAAAATAAAATCCTAGATTAGCCTTAAAAGAACTAGATTTGACTAACTGATTCTGTTGTCCCCGGCAACGGTGCAAGAATTTGACGTGGAATATTATCGCACTAACAAATTCACTCGGGGTTGAAATCCATGAGATTTTACGAAAACCTTGTGCAATAATACCTCCCAAAATTGGACGAGTCTTATCGCAGTATAGTTGAGGAACGAATCCCAAGAGACAACATTTTTAAGAATCATCGTTAGTCGAATCTAGCTCAAGTATGACTAATATTTAGAATGGTTGGTTGATTTGAGGTTAATTAAACTAATTGCAAGAAAGTAAATAGAAGGATTAAAGTTGGATCTAGATTAATGATATGCAATCATTGGGAAGGTCCCGGGTTTCACCACCACTAACATGAAAACACATCCTAACATCCACATCCAGGCAAGATATAACTATCCAAATAGAATTGTTGCAGACCCTCCCTGAGGGATGTTTAGGTCCGCGTAAGCATCCTCTTAGGCATCAGATGTCTTGTCACCATCCAAATCATACACTTAGGGTTCTGAAGATATAAACTCCAATAAGGTTGTGGCCCTCCATGAGGGATGTTTAGGCACATAGAAGTGTCACCGTAGGCTAGATGGTCGTCCCCTCACGGATCATGCACTTACGACCTCAAGGAATCCTATCAGAAGTTCTCGTCAAGGAGTCAGTTGCGCTAATCGACCATCAAGTAGGTGATTAATCTAAAGGCAAACATCGACGATTAACAAGGAAGATACAAAATCGAACTAAGGATGTGCCCTCCCTGAGTGATGTTTAGGCCATATAAGTGTCACTATGGGCTAGATGACTCGTCCCCTCATGAATCATACACTTACAACCTCAAGGAATCCCATTCTATTTCTAGTTTGGGAGTCAACCTCGTTAAATGGCATTCTACTCTACAAATAGAAGTTCTCACAACATAGGGAAGAACAAGATGAAGCAAAGGAGGTAATCAAACTACAAACCTTAATGATTATCAACGAAATGAAAAGTTATATACATTGCCATGGATTATTTAACAAAGGAACATGCTTGCATGGGCAGCGGGGCTAGTCTCCGCACCCTAGAGAAAAGGAACTACTCACTCATGATGCGAGAAATAAGAAGAATAAGAGAGAGGGAAGGTTCTGCCATGAGCATGATGCAGAAGGTAACCGCAGCTCGGTGAAGATGATGCGGTCTTCTAAGTCATGTTGGAGCAGATCTGGACGAGGAACGAGGGATGCCAAGATAGACCAAGTAGTCTTTCTCACTCCTCCTTCCTTCTCTTCTCAGTCTCCTTGATCGTAGAAGGAGCAGTAGGTGAAGTGACACTGGTGTGGATGACATATCTGGATCAAATCCTATTTTCAGGCAGCCTGGCGGCATCCCGGATCCGATGCCCAAATGAGGACCATGCTGGTCCTATTTATTGGCTCAGATGGGGGCTTGACATTTTGGGCCCTATTGCAATTTTCACAGTTTGATTTGGAGACATTTTAGATGATCAAACGATCTTGGTTGTGGCTCCATACGGTCCTATATTGAGTTCTCTCCAAATGGTTTTGCTTCTAAACTCCAAACAGTCTTGGACATAAGTCCATATGGTCTGGTGCTGATGAGTCCAATCAGTCTTGGAGTTGTACCTCCATACGGTTTGCAACCCAACCTATCCTCCAAATGGTTTTGCAGATTGGTGTCTCGCGCAAACGGTCTTGAGACTGATACTGATCCAAATGGTCTTGCGGTGTACTCTGCTCTATTGGTCTTCTTTTATCAGACTTGAGATATTAGTGACCATACAATCTTGTTTCGTGGGTGGCAATCAATTTTCTACCATCAGTCTTGGAGACGTTCAAACGGTCTTGGACAGTGGCTGGCTAAACAGTCTACGCTCTCTGATCGTCCAATCGGTCGTCGCATCTTATCGGTCATGGTCTGACGAGTAGTTGTCCATACAGTCTAGTTGAGAGAGTGCCATCAAACGATTTGCACTTCTCACGTTTGCATCCTATCTGCCTTGCTAGTGTATGATGGCTACACGGTCTTGAAGACCATTTGTTGTTGTGCAGTCATGAAGACCGTTTGGAGGGTAGAGGAGAATCACACGAGAACGATGGGGTCGTTACTGGTGGACAGAGCAGGAGAAGAGTTTGTACGAGTGCTGCAGTGATCTGCTATTGACAATGGAGGAGGTTTGGTGGCTTCTAGGGTTGCAGGTAGGTAGATGAAGGCGAGGGAGCAGAGGTAGTCGATCATTGTTGGTGTGAGGAGGTGGTCGTGTGATCAGGGTTGTTGTAGGTTGAGTTCGGATGCAGCTTACGATGGCAGTGGAAGAGGTTGCAGGTGTTGTTAGGGTTTCAATGATGGCGGGAGGAAATGGAAGGAGGGAAGAAGGAGGTGAGAACCTCCAAACGGTTTCCTGCAAGCCAAGAAGCCTAAACGGTCTCGGGGTGGATGTTGGCCAAATAGTTTCGAGGTGGAATGCCCATACGGTTTTGCAAAAAAATGCCCATACGGTCTTGCAAAAAGATGCCTATACGGTCTTGCAAAACCGTTTAGAGAAAAAATGATAGCCCAAGACCGTTAGGGAAGATCGTTTGATTGAATGGATGGGGATCATTAATCAGTGATCTGGTGGTGAAGAAAATCTTGCGGTCTAAGACTAAAGGGATGAATGGCTAAAACCGATTAGTCAAAACCATATGGATGAAACTGTATGGTTAAGACCAAGGATGAGTGAGGGTAGGTCAAGGGTTGAGAAAGGTGGGTCCCACTCAAAAGGGTTTGATTTGAATGATGGTTGATGGAGATAAAGATGGAGTGAAGCAGGGGTAGTGATGATTGAAGGTGGATTAGGGTTAAAAGGAGGTGGATTCTGGCTGATTGTTCGACCTCATCAAGACCTGCATAAATTCAACATAAACTCAGTTAATAGTTTTGGTAATTGAACCAATTAGGAAATTTTGTATAATGTGATATTCAGTAAATGAAAATGGATGTATTGAGTCAAATTGGTCCCAAAAAGGTAACTGAAATTGTTTTGCCATTGTCGGGGACAATGGAATCAGTTAGTCAAATCTAGTTCTTTTAAGGCTAATCTAGGATTTTGTTTTTATTATGATACAATCCATCATCTACTTGAATTCCACTCCACTTCATCAATCTTACTTCAGATCTTTTCATTTTAGGTACCCCAAAGATTGGTGTATACACCATTTGCACAGTCCCGGACTCACCGCCAGCTTTGATCCGGAGATAGATAGAACCTTTCATCGTCAAAATAGAGAGAACCAAGCAAGAATGGCTCAAGAAGAGGAAAGGGTGGCTCAAGCCATCAATGCACAGATAGAAAGACTCATGAAAGAAGCTAGGGTTGTAGTTCAAGAAGAAATCCTAGAAACACAAGTAGCAGTGCAAGCAGTAGAACTACAAAAGGATCTTAAGGAGTTCTCAATCCCTAAAGCTGTTGATGTTCATCACCCAATTCAACCTCCTCCCCTCCATGCTCCCAATTTTGAGATAAGGGCACACTGGATCACCCTACTTCAAAACAACCCATACTATGGTAAACAAGGAGAAGATAGTCAAGAACATCTTCTGAGATTCATCGATCTATGTGCTATGACAAAGCAAAATAGAGTGTATGATGATGCTATTCGACTCCGTCTCTTCAAGTATTCTTTGTTGAGAAAGCTATAATTTGGTACAATTCCTTGCAATGTGAACCCATAACTACCTGGGAACATATTTAAAATGTCTTTTTGGAAAAATTCTACCCTCCTTCTCTCACTTTTGAAATTAGGGGATGAATAACAATGTTCACTCAAGCCCCTGGAGAAACCCTTGTTGAAGCATGGGAAAGGTACAAAGAGCTTCTATGCAAGTGTCCACACCACGGAATTCCTAAGAATCAACTAATTGAGATCTTATAGAGGGGTGCGGATGATGATATCAAGAGGTTTTTAGACTCCTCATCTTGAGGAAACTTCATGCGTCAGAGTTATGACAGCACATGGAGGGTTGTCACCCTTGGAGCTGAAAATCAAGCTAATTGGGGTAGGTTTGTAGGTAAGGGAGTATTGAAGTTAGCTATGGATGAAGTTATTCCAGAATACAAGTCTATCACTGAGACCCTCAAACTCTTAGTTGCAAAGCAAGACCATATCAAATCATCCCTTGCTGCATTTGGAAGAGGACGTTCACCCCCTCAAAAACAAGAATAGATCAAGTCAACTTCATTATTCTGTAAAGCATGTAAAGGTACTGATCATTCCACTTTAGCATGCAATGTTCTCTACGATGTGGTTCTAAACAATGCTTATGGATAAGGAGATAATGGTCAAATGGAAAATCTTAATGCTGTCAACACCATTCCTGGTCAAGGATACTACAATCCAAATCAAAATAGGAACCATCCTAGTTTTCAATATGGAAATCCTTTAGGAGCGGAAAACTCGTGACAAGTTGGTTGAAACAATCAACAACGTGGCCCATCAGGATTCCAGTATATTCAACAACAAAATTTCAAGAATCAAGGAAGCCATAGGGGTAACTTTCAGAACAGGAATTAAAACAATTATCAGAACAACACTCAATTCCAGAATCCCAACCAAGTTCCTTATCAACCACAAGGGCAACAAGTCAGTCCCAGCTTTCCTGATGACAAGCTAACGACCATTGAGAAGATGTTGCAATCACAAAAAACTATGATAGCTAACCAGCAGGCTCATCAGAAGGCTATTGAATCTCAACTAGCTCAACTTGCAGCTAGTATGGAACCACATGCCAGAACCTTTCTTGGCAAACCGAAGAACAACCCTAAACATCCTGAGCAGTTGAAGGCTGTTATGACTCGTTCTGGTAAAGTATATTCTGACCCTCCTACCAAGACACCAGTGGTTTTCATAAATGAACAAGACTAGGTTAATGATCAAGTTGGCAAGGAACATGAATCTTTTCCAGAGGAGCAGCCAAGCAATGATAAGTCAGACAAAGAAAATTCTAAGAAACCTACTACAGAAGAGGAAAAAGCAACAACAAAACCTGATATCCCTATTTACAAGCCTCGTATACCTTTTCTAGCTCGTTTAAGGAAAACAAAGCTTGATACTCATTTCAATAAGTTCAAAGAAGCTATGAAGAAGCTACATGTTGATATACCCTTTCTGGATGCACTGGCTGAGATACCAGCTTGGACAAAGTACTTGAAGTCACTTCTCACAAGGAAATATATAACTGAAGAATATGAGATAGTCAAGTTATCTACTACCACTTCAAACATCATCTAGAGTAAGATCCCCAAGAAGCAGAAAGATCCAGGATCTTTTGGGATCTCATGCCATATCGGTGATTCATCTTGTAAGAAGGGACTAGCTGATCTGGGTGCTAGAATTTTGATCATGCCACTTAGCCTTTGCAAGAGGCTAGGATTTTTAAAATTTCTTCCTACTGACATAATTGTATAGCTTGTAGACAATTCGATAAAATGGCCATTAGGAATCCTCGAAGATGTCCCAGTAAAGGTAGGAAAGGACACATATGTTCCGTGTGACTTTGTCATTATGGACTTAAAAAAAGATTCCATACATCCTCTCATCTTTGGATGTTCGTTCCTCTCCACTGCAAGAGCTCTAATCGATGTTGAAGCAGGAACCTTGCTTCTCAGATTTGGTAAAAAACTCTTGAATTCAAAGTTTTTGAAAGTATGCAAAGACCAAGCATGCAAGAAGAAGTATATCCTACTGATTGCATAGAGCAGATGTCGCTTCTCACTCAAGAGAATCATGAATCAGACAATCCTTTAGAAGTTGCTCTAATGGACCCATCATCTTATGAACCTATTGACGAACAAGTAATGGATTGCATCAAATTTCTCGACTCTATAAAAGAAGACGTTGAAGCAACTTTTGAAGAACTCAAGCCTATAGAAACAGTTGAAGACATTTTTTAAAAGGAGGAGACACCTCTCAACCCTGTTATGACACATACCAAACCATTTTTAGGTGTCCATGAACCTCCTCATCCAGAAACAACCACCCTCTGGTGTAACATCCATGACTTGGGTTATTCCTTAACCCTAAATGTTTTGCTTAATAAAGTTGATTATATTCTTGCTCTTATCTCTTGAAAAGTAATTAAGGCTCAATAGGAACTTATGTTTCAATTTTAGTCCTTTTTGAATAATGTTGAAACAATGTTTTGCATGTTTTCGACTAAAGTGCAAATCACCCAAGTTGAGGGGTTAAACTGCAAATGTTACATGGTGAAATGTTCCTCAAGTGTTGAAGAATCATAAGAATGAAAATGATGCAGAGGTATGTCTTGTGGAAGCCTGAGTGCCAAGAAAGAGCAGATTAGGTAATGTTTTTGCATTAAAACCTAGTTTTGATATAATGTGCAATTTACACAAAACCTAGGGTTCAATATGCAAAATGTCACTTCTAGAGTGTCCCTAACTATTCGTGGCATCATGTAGAGGCAAGAAAATCAGGGGGGCACCTCATTTGAGTCACTTTGGAGGAGAGAGAATCTTGATATTAAAATAATCAAGATTTAAGCATAATTTGAACTTTACTTCAATTTAATGCAAAAATAAATATATTAATTGAAGATCCCTTCAACCAAAAGGGGAGGGATCATTTTGCAATAAGGATGGACGAGCATGTGCCTTTCAAAGACACTAAAATATCTTAAGTGAGTGGATAGCCCACTCACATTAAGTTAATGAAAAGTAATATCCACTAACTTAGGGATATTACTTTTTTTAAAGGGACTTAGGGATATTACTATTATATGATTAAGGTGATTAATTTATTTTCCCTTAATTCATGGATAATGAAGAGGAATTCGAAGTTGGGAAGATGGATTTGCATGAAAGGAGTTGAGGGGGAAGAGGTGGCACCAATTTTGGAATTCAAAGGATTTTATAAAATATTTTCTCTCTCATTGAAATTCTTATAAAAACACCTTTTACAACTCAATTGAGGGGATTTTTTGAAATCACTTCCACTCTTTGCTTGAAAAACGACCAAGGGAGCTTTTGAGGATCGGTAGGATGACCCCCAACCTGTTGGTAAGCTCCATGACCTCTTTTCACCTTGATTCCATGGTGGAAATTGAAAATCAATGCATGATTTCTTCTTATCTCCATTCCATCTTCAATTTTAGCCATTCCTTTTCACTCAAAGCTTGAGGATGAGATTGTGATAGTGGAAGGTGTTTCTTTCACCATTAAAAACGTGGAGGTTGATGCTTTGAAGCTCAATTGAAGGCGGGTTATATAACTTGAACCCACTTACATTGTTATTCAATTATCAATCTTGTATTTGTGTTGATTCCTTCTTCTTCTGGATAAATTGCTTATTTTAATTGATAATTCTATGAAATAAGTAGCTACATGAACTACATGAACAAAGGTATATGATGATGACATCATCTTGGACACTTTTCCCAAAAATTTCTATTCCAATCGGTTTCATCAATGTTGGTCAAACTGTTTCAACAAACCGTTTGAAATCAAATGGTTTCATCAAACCGTTAGAAACCAAACGGTTTCAAACCATTTGGAATGATTGACCACAATTGACCATTTGGGGTTCATATGCTGATGTTGATGGTTGATGACCCATTAAATTAAATTGATTGGTTTCAAAGGGTTCATCATTTGAAGGTCCAACAAGTATCAAACCCTAATCGGGTTGAGTGTTGAAATGTTCAATTGATTGATTCAATTTTTGGGCTGACTAACCCAAATGGTCTCAAGACCATTTGGAAGTCTATGGTTGAGTATGATTCTATGGTTGAAGATCTAGTGATATCAAATTGAAATACAATCAATAGCTCAATTGATGATCGATTCAATAATGCAAACCCTAATTGAATTTCACAAATTTCAATGATGGGATTAGTCAAACGATCTCAGGACCATTTGGAGGTCATCCAAATGACCTCAAGACTATTTGAGGTCAGGTCATGTTATGGTTTGATGATGATTCATTGATTTCAATTGAATTAGTTCCACAATGACCAATATTGAAGGTTCATCGATTACAAACCCTAATCCAATTGGGTTCCAAACCCTAATTGGTGTTCAATTGAAGGTTGATTCGATTGAAGGATGACTCATTAGCTCAATTAAAGGATGATGCATGGGTTCAATTGATGAGTGGTTCCATGGATTCAATTAATGAGGGAATCAATCTTGGAAACCCGAAATCAATTTGTGTGGTTGAGACCATTTTTGGTCCAATCGGTTTTGAGGAGGTTGGGACCAAACGGTCTCAAGACCGTTTGGGTCCAAATGATCCGAAACCGTATGGAGACTCAACCAATCTCAAGAATTTTTTGGCTAAATGGTTTTAAGTACAAAATTGCTAAACAGTTTCAAACCATTATAACCTCAAATGACCAAGACCGGTTGGAGGTCTAACCGGTCTTAGACCATTTAGAGGTCATTCCAGCAAGACCGTTTGGGGTATGGTTGGTCAAGACCATTTGGGGTCTAAGTGACCAAGACCGTTTGGAAAGTAATTAACCTAAACTGTTTGAACACCCAAGTTGAGTAAAGGTCAATTATTTATTGAAATATTAATGATGTAAACCACGAGTGATTGCATTATATGTACCCTTAACATGATAGGGTAATTAGTACCTTGAAGGGGTTAATCTTTGGAGATTATGAAAGAGAAATCTTAGCACACTACTCTAACCCTAATTGGGTGTATTAGAATAAAGGATTGACTAATTGAGTCAATTTTGAGGTACTAAACATCTTGGAGAGGATGACAGAGAGAGAGAGTAGTGCTTATATGTTAATACAAGCTTCAATTCCTTCATCATGAGTAAAATGTGTAATTAGGGATTTATCCATGACGATGAGATTATGAAACCCTAATTGGAAAGATTAGTGAATCTTAACCCTAATTTAGGGCAATACATGGTGTAACCCTAATTTTGGAATAATTTCAAGTGTAACCCTAATTTGGGCAAAAGGATATGATAAACCCTAATTTTATATGAATAGTGCATCCTAACCCTAAGTGGGGTAATGAGAGATGAGAAACCCTAATTCTGGGTTATATTGTAGGAAACCCTAATTTTGGGCAATATGATGATGGATAATAACCCAATATGGGATCATGGGATGAATATCCCTAATTGACATGAAATGGAAACCCTAATCCTAATAAAGGGTGATGGTATGAGAAACCATAATCCTAATGAAGGGTGAAGGTATGAGAAACCCTAATCCTAATGAAGGGTAATGGTATGTGAAACCCTAACCCTAATAATGGATTAATGGCTAATTCATTGATAAGAGAAACACCTAGAGTGGTTGATAAAAGATAACCTTATATCAACAATGCCTTAATCTGAGATGAGTCCATATCATTGAATATAGTTGGAAAATCCTTATGAGAACTCTATGACCTATGAACTTTATGATAAAGGTGATAGGTTAGTAGATAAAAGTATTAGTATGGGAAATTCCTTAATACAATATAAGTTGATAAACTTAAGTAAAGTTAAAAGTGATGAGGGAAGTAATACTTCAAGACATCATAGATATCACATCCAGCTGTTTCTGAGTGATACCCCTTGATGCATCTCAAATTCAATACACTTGGATGAGTGACATATGAAGAGTGTTATTCCAATGCATACATTAAAGATGTTTTAATGGCCTTGAGAGCCATGAGTTTAGTTGTTACCTAGTGAAAGGTAGCAAGATTTTATAATGCGCCTTGTGAGTCATATGAGTAAGTGGTTACCTAGTAAGATGTACCAAAATTATTATAAGAGATGATAATGTTCATAATAAACCAAGAAAAAGGAAACTCAGTAACATGGTAATATTAGTAAAAGGATACAATAATAATAATGAAATTATGATCATACATGTTTTGAATATGCTTAAAGGGGGAGAGGGAAATACTTGTATTACGTAAAGAATGTGATTAAGTATGATGGCTTGGATAGAGTTTAATGCTAGTAAAAGGATGTGGTACCTGGTGATGTGTAATCAGGATTGGTTAAAGTCCAATACATGGCTGTGTAATCAGGATTGGTTAAAGTCCAATACCTGGCTGTGTAATCAGGATTGGTTAAATTCCAATGCCTGGCTGTGTAATCAGGATTGGTTAAAGTCCACTGCCTGGATGTGTAATCATGACTGGTTAAAGTCCAATACCTGGATGTGTAATCAGGATTGGTTAAAGTCCAATATATGGCTGTGTAATCAGGATTGGTTGAAGTCCAATACTTGGCTGTGTAATCAGGATTGGTTAAAGTCCAATGTCTGGCTATGTAATCAGGATTGGTTATAGTACAATGTCTGGCTATGTAATCAGGATTGGTTAAAGTACAATACCTGGCTGTGTAATCTGGATTGGTTAAAGTCCAATACCTGGCTATGTAAACAGGATTGGTTAAAGTCCAATGACTGGCTATGTAATCAAGATTGGTTAAAGCCCAATACATGGCTGTGTAATCAGGATTGGTTAAAGTCCAATACCTAGATGTGTAATCAGGATTGGTTAAAGTCAAATGTGTGGTTGTATAATCAGGATTGGTAGAGTCCAATACCTGGCAGAGGCTTTAAGCCTATAATCATAGGATTGGTTATGTCCAATACATATCAAAGGCATGAAGCCTATAACAAAAGGATTGGCAAGGTCCAATGCCTAGATAGATTATGATGATGCACAGTCACATATCCGGCATAAATTCAATATCTATTTAGCAGATCGGCTAAGGCCAGTAGATGGAAACATGAATGAATCATAGTTTATGTATCAGAATAATGAGTATCATGAGAAAATCTTGAGATGTTGATGAAGTATGATAAGACAACTAATAAGCATGTTCATTCTATTCCTTATAAAGAGAATTGATGATGTATTTCTCTATCATAGATAGTTGCAATACTTTAAAGATGAGAATGATTTAAGCTGCTTATCCTCTACTCAGCTTTATGTTATTAATCTGCAATATTAATGTTTCTGGCGGAGAGTTATATCTCTCGCTGGGGCAATTTTCAACTGACTCACCCTGTGGAATCCAACATTTTTTTAGGTGGATAAGCACGAAGGAGATTGAGAACATCTTGCAGAGGAAGAATATCAATAGTAGGGACAATAGTGACTGCTCAGGTTGAGTGTACTGTCTGTCATGTCTTGTAGATAGAAGTCCTATTT
The DNA here is from genome assembly GCA_963693085.1 of Alisma plantago-aquatica. Classification (NCBI taxonomy): domain Eukaryota; kingdom Viridiplantae; phylum Streptophyta; class Magnoliopsida; order Alismatales; family Alismataceae; genus Alisma; species Alisma plantago-aquatica. Next base: position 1,344,066,469 of record OY856412.1, on the reverse strand, counting down.
GTCATCTCTGTACTCTCAGGTCCTTGGAGTCAATAGTTGGTTTTATTATATCGATCTGAGATTTTGGCTTGATGCCTCGAGGTTCTTAAACTTCCTGTGTATAGTTTAACAGAGCAGATAAAGTTGTAATCCTTGAAATGAGATGATATCAGATATGTATCTGTGGATCAGAATGCAATGGAATTGCTTTGGTTCTTTTTGAAAGAGTTTTCCTTTATCGGATCTCTTTGAAAAAGGTTATATTTTTTAGTGATGTTTAGTAATCTTCTACTAATGATCGCTTCCTCTTAAGTAAATCTTGTTTTTGTGAGTTGTATACCACAATTTTGTTGTATCAGAGCTCTAGGTTCACTGAGTCTACTAAGACATAGGACTAAGGTGTTGAGTCTATTATAAGTGTATCCAGTGTATCTTATAGTGCCTTCTGATTATGCATAAGAAGATATATAACTCAAAGATGTCTGGAGAACATGAGGGACACATTGTTGAGAGCAATGTTGCTACACCAATAGAAGGTGCTCAGGACCAGGCAAGAGAAGAAACAGTGCCCGAGAATCCCCATGTTGATGAATTCATGATGAGAAATCCAGATTTTTCTACTCTTTTTGGGCAATTCATGACTAGAGTGATGCATATAACAGACCGGATGCCAGCACTGGCACCTAGGGCACCAGCTCCCAATGAGAGATATGGGTCTGGTAAGACTTTTGAATGACTACGTCATTTTGGAGCCATAGAAATATGATGGGACATCTGACCCAGCAGATGCTGATCTCTGGCTCACTGAGTTAGAAAAAGCTTTTAAGATCCTTAGTATCCCAGTTGCTGACAAAGTTAAACATGTTGTGTACCTTTTGAAGGGTAGTGCTAGACATTGGTGGGCTATAGAAGAAATAAAAAGGAATGATGAAGAGGTTGGTTGGGAGGAATTTCGTCGAGAATTCATCAATAAGTATTTTCCAAGGACATACTTAGATGAAAAGATCTCACAGTTTGAGAAGATTCGACAAGGAGCCATGTCGATAAATGAATATGAAGTTAAATTTATGGAACTTTTGTGATTTTATCCTCAAATGGATGCCACAGAGGAGGAGAAGATTCGACATTTTGAGAAGGGATTGAATGCTGAGATGTCCATCCCGACATCTACCCTAGAAAGTAGAGAGAGGTTCGCTACCTTTGTGGAATCAATTTGGAGGATAGAAAGGTCTACCATAAAGAAACATGAGATAGACCTTAAAAGGAAGTCTACACAGTCACATGAACAGTGGATTGGTGGTACTAAACAATCAAAAATTTCAATAGTACTGACTCAACTACAATATAGTGCACCAATGCAACAGTCACCAAAAATGCTCTGAGCTTGCTATAGATGTGGACAGAGAGGACATCTGAGGTGGCAATGTCCAAATAAAAAGGTGACCCAACAGACAAGACAATAGATAACCTGTGAAGGTAACATGTTGAATAAAATTGTCATTCTGAATTACCATTCCTTTTTCCTTCTCTTTGCCTACTGAATATGAGAAAGGTAGTTATAGATAAGCTTTCTTCGATTAATCCATTAAGGACAAGGAAAAAAGATAAAAAGGATGGAAATATATATTTAGTTCAATATTCCTTATGATATATTGAATCTTCTCTCTCTTCATTGAGAAAAGGGAGAGATGTAAAGGCAACTAAGAGAAAATCTAAGATATTAAGTATATCAAATTTAAAGGAATAAAACATAAAATAAGATAGATGCATACTACCTAAATTCAACTCTTGAATACCCTGGCCAGGTATTCATTTATTGAAAGCAAGGTAAGTATGAAATATCTAGATTGTTATCTTTCTTATTACTCTGATCAAGTAATCATTCTAAAACAATCTAAAGAGTTTAATGAAGTAGGAGATGTGGCATAGATATTTCTACCACATTCTAATTGATCTACGAAGGAATTTGATTTAATTATAAATCAACTTATAAACAAAAGAAGATGTTTACTATAATGTATACCCTGACCTCAGACCCAGAGGTAACAGTTACCTGATGGGAGGTAACAATAAATCAGTGATGAACTAAAGGTTTGAATACCCAGATTTAGTAATCATAATGATAATAATGATAAGATGTAGTGACATGTAATTATCCTTATAATTCCTATGTAGATGGCAAGGAACCTAGGATGAGACAAGAATGATTGACTCATGAACAAGTTGAAGGTTCATGTAATTGATAATTTCTTCTCTTTGATAAACAACCCTAACTAATTATGGGGTGATAAGAAGGATATATATTTCTTTGTGATCTCTTCTTCTAGAAACATGACCATCAATTATGACACTTGATGAGCATGGATTAGAAATAATCCATTAATGGATACTTAGAAAAGTATCAGTTTGCTTTGAACTTGGGTTCCAACAAAAAGATATGTGTAACAAGTAATGTTCCAGGATAAAAGAAAGATGGAAATAAGATGTGTTTTCAACACATATGATGAATACCAAGATAAGAAATTCTGGTATTAGATAATTTATGTTTACTACCTAGAATAGTCAACTGAGAAATCAGCTTAGTACAGACATCATATGTTAGGGTTTTATGCTCTGCATAAACATAACATTGATGAGGTATGTATAATGTTTCTTCGAATAATAAGAGTGTTACCTGACACTGAATTGACTCTACAGTCAATGATGAAAGAGACAGTGGGGGCATGTGTCATGTGTGACGTGTTCTATAATAACCCTATGTGGAAGACATTTTGTGTTGATAAAGTTCAATGGCATATCCATGACATTGAGATGTTATATAGAGACTTGATGGTATGATAAAAGGAACAATATATGTCTTTCTTTTACTTGGGATTTCAGGGACAAAATCCTTGTTAGGGTTTATAATTTGTAACATCCTTGACCTGGGTTATTCCTTAACCCTAGATGTTTTTCTTAATAAAGTTGATTATATGATTGCTCTTATCTCTTGAAAAGTAATTAAGTCTCAAGAGGAACTTATGTTTCAATTTTAGTCCTTTTTGAATAATGTTGAAACAATGTTTTTCCTATTTTGGACTAAAGTGCAAATTACCCAAGTTGAGGGGTTAAATTGCAAATGTTACATGGTGAAATGTTCCTCAAGTGTTGAAGCATCATAAGAATGAAAATGATGTAGAGGTATGGCTTGTGGAAGCCTGAGTACCAAGAAAGAGCTGATTAAGCAAAGTTTGTGCATTAAAACCTAGTTTTGATATAATGTGCAATTTACCCAAAACGTAGGGTTCAATATGCAAAATGTCACTTATAGAGTGTCCCTAATTATTCTTGGAATCATGTAGAGGCATGAAAATCAGGGGAGCACCTCATTTGAATCACTTTGGAGGAGAGAGAATCTTGATATTAAAATAATCAATATTTAAGCATAATTGGAACTTTACTTCAATTTAATGCAAAAATAAATATATTAATTGAAGACCCTTCAACCAAAAGGTGAGGGATGATTTTGTAGGAAGTATGTACGAGCATGTGCCCTTCAAAGACACGAAAATATCTTAAGTGAGTGGAGAACCCACTCACATTAAGTTAATGAAAAGTAATATCCACTAACTTAGGGATATTACTATTATATGATTAAGGTGCTTAATTTCTTTTCCCTTAATTCATGGATAATGAAGAGGAATTAGGAGGTGGGAATATGTCTTTGCATGCAAGGAGTTGATGGGGAAGAGTTGGCACCAATTTTGGAATTAAAAGGATTTTATAAAATATTTTCTCTCTCATTGAAATTCTTATAAAAACACCTTTTACAACTCAATTGAGGGTCTTTTACGAAACCACTTCCACTCTTTGCTTGCAAATAAACCAAGGGATCTTTGGAGGATCAAGAGTAAGACCCCCAACCTATTGGTAAGCTCCATGATCTCTTTTCACCTTGATTCCATGGTGGAAATCGAAAATCAATGCATGATTTCTTCTTATCTCCATTCCATCTTCAATTTTATCCATTCCTTTTCACTCAAAGCTTGAGGAAGAGATTGGGATAGTGGAAGGTGTTTCTTTCACCATTAAAAACGTGGAGGTTGAATATTTGAAGCTCAATTGAAGGCAGGTTAAATAAGTTGAACCCATTTACATTGTTATTCAATTATCAATCTTGTAATTTTGTTGATTCCTTCTTCTTCTTGATAAATTGCTTGTTGTAATTGATAATTCTATGAAATCAGTAGCTATATGAACTACATGAAAGAAGGTAGATGATGATGACATCATCTTGTACACTTTTCCCAAAATTTTCTATTCCAATCGGTTTCATCAATGTTGGTCAAACGGTTTCAACAAACCATTTGAAATCAAACGGTTTCATCAAACCATTTGGAATGGTTGACCATAGTTGACTATTTGGGGTTCATATTCTGATGTTGATGGTTGATGACCCATTAAATTCAATTGATTGGTTTCAAAGGGTTCATTAGTTGAAGGTCCAACAAGTATCAAACCCTAATTGGGTTGAGTGTTGAAATGCTCAATTGATTGATTCAATATTTGGGTTGACTAACCTAAACGATCTCAGGACCATTTAGAGGTCACCAAAACGGTCTCAAGACCATTTGTAGGTCAACTAAGACCATTTGGCGGTCTATGGTTGAGTATGATTAGATGGTTGAAGATCCAGTGATATCAAATTGAAATACAATCAATAGCTCAATTGATGATCGATTCAAGGATGCAAACCCTAATTGAATTTCACAAATTTCAATGATGGGATTAGTCAAACGGTCTCAAGACCGTTTGATGTCAGATCATGTTATGGTTTGATGATGATTCATTGATTTCAATTGAATTAGTTCCACAATGACCAATATTGAAGGTTCATCGATTACAAACCCTAATCCAATTGGGTTCCAAACCCTAATTGGTGTTCAATTGAAGGTTGATTCGATTGAAGGATGACTCATTAGCTCAATTAAAGGATAATGCATGGGTTCAATTGATGAGTGGTTCCATGGATTCAATTAATGAGGGAATCAATCTTGCAAACCCTAAATCAATTTGAGTGGTTGAGACTATTTTTGGTCCAATCAGTTTTGAGGAGGTTTGGACCAAACGGTCTTAAGACCGTTTGGGTCCAAATGATCCCAAATCATATGGAGACTCAACCGATCTCAAGAATTTTTTGGCTAAATGGTTTTAAGTACAAAATTGCTAAACGGATACAAACCATTAGAACCTCAAATGACCAAGACCGTTTGGAGGTCTAAACGGTCTTAGACCATTTAGAGGTCATTCCAGCAAGACCGTTTGGGGTCTGGTTGGTCAAGGCCATTTGGGGTCTAAGTGACCAAGACCGTTTGCAAAGTAATTAACCTAAACTGTTTGAACACCCAAGTTGATGTAAACCAAGGGTGATTGCATTAGATGTACCCTTAACATGATAGGGTAATTAGTACCTTGAAGGGGTTAATCTTTGTAGATTATGAAAGAGAAATCTTAGCACACTACTCCAACCCTAATTGGGTGTATTAGAATAAAGGATTGACCTAATTGAGTCAATTTTGAGGTACTCAACATCCCGGAGAGAATGAGAGAGAGAGTAGTGCTTATATGTAAATACAAGCTTCAATTCCTTCATCATGAGTAAAATGTGTAATTAGGGATTTATCCATGATGATGAGATTATGAAACCCTAATTGGAAAGATTAGTTAATCTTAACCCTAATTTAGGGCAATACAGGGTGTAACCCTAATTTTGGAATAATTTCAGGCGTAACCCTAATTTGGGCAAAAGGATATGACAAAACCCTAATTTGATGTGAATAGTGCATCCTAACCCTAAGTGGGGTAATGAGAGATGAGAAACCTTAATTCTAGGTAATATTGTAGGAAACCCTAATTTTGGGCAATATGATGATGGATCATAACCCAATATGGGATCATGGGATGAATATCCCTAATTGACATGAAATGGAAATACTAATCCTAATGAAGGGTGATGGTATGAGAAACCATAATCCTAATGAAGGGTGAAGGTATGCGAAACCCTAATCCTAATGAAGGGTAATGGTATGTGAAACCCTAAACCTAATAATGGATTAATGTCTAATTCCTTGATAAGAGAAACACCTAGAGTGGTAGATAAAAGATAACCTTATATCAACAATGCCTTAATCTGAGATGAGTCCATATCATTGAAGATAGTTGGAAAATCCTTATGAGATCTCTATGGCCTATGCACTTTATGATAAAGGTGATAGGTTAGTAGATAAAAGTATTAAGATGAGAAATTCCTTAATACAATATAAGTTGATAAACTTAAGTAAAGTTAAAAGTGATAAGGGAAATATACTTCAAGACATCATAGATATCACATCCATCTCTTTTCGAGTGATACCCCTTGATGCATCTCAAATCCAATACACTTGGATGAGTGACATATGAAGAGTGTTATCCCAATGGATACATTAAAGATATTTTAATGGCCGTGAGAGTCATGAGTTTAGTTGTTACCTAGTGAAAGGTAACAAGATGTTATAGTGAGACTTGTGAGCCATATGAGTAAGTGGTTACCTAGTAAGAGGTACCAAAATGATTATAAGAGATGATAATGTTCATAATAAACCAAGAAAAAGGAAACTCAGTAACATGGTAATATTAATAAAAGGATACAATAATAATAATGAAATCATGATCATACATGTTTTGAATATGCTTAAAGGGGGAGAGAGAAATATTTGTATTACATAAAGAATGTGATTAAGTATGATGGCTTAGCCAGAGTTTAATTCTATTAAAAGTATGTGGTACCTAGTGATGTGTAATCAGGATTGGTTAAAGTCCAATACCTGGTTGTGTAATCAGGATTGGTTAAAGTCCAATACCTGGCTGTGTAATCAGGATTGGTTAAAGTCCAATGTCTGGCTGTGTAATCAGGATTGGTTAAATTCTAATGCCTGGCTGTGTAATCAGGATTGGTTAAAGTCCAATACCTGGTTGTGTAATTAGGATTGGTTAAAGTCTAATACCTGGCTGTGTAATCAGGATTGGTTAAAGTCCAATACCTGGCTGTGTAATCAGGATTGGTTAAAGTCCAATTCCTGACTGTATAATCAGGATTGGTTAAAGTCCAATGTCTGGCTGTGTAATCAGGATTGGTTAAAGTCCAATACCTTGCTATGTAATCAGGATTGGTTAAAGTCCAATACCTGGCTATGTAATCAGGATTGGTTAAAGTCCAATGCCTGGCTGTGTAATCAAGATTGGTTAAAGTCCAATACCTAGTTGTGTAATTAGGATTGGTTAAAGTCCAATACCTGGTTGTTTAATCAGGATTGGTTAAAGTCCAATTCCTAGTTGTATAATCAGGATTGGTAGAGTCAAATACCCAGAAGAGGCTTTAAGCCTATAATCATAGGATTGATTAAGTCAAATATATATCAAAGGCATGAAGCCTATAACGAAAGGATTGGCAAGGTCCAATGCCTAGATAGATTATGATGATGAACACTCACATGTCCGGTATAAATTCAATATTTGTGTATCATATTGGCTAAGGCCAGCAGATGGAAACATGAATGAATCATAGTTGACATATCAGAATAATGTGTATCATGAGAAAAGCTTGAGATGTTGAAGCAGTATGATAAGACAACTAATAAGCATGTTCATTCTATTCCTTATAAAGAGAATTCATGATTTATTGCTCTATCATAGATAGTTGCAATACTTTAAAGATGAGAATGATTTGAACTTCTTATCCTCTGTTCATCTTTATATTATTAAATTGTAATAATAATGTTTATGGAAGAGACTTATATCTCTCGTTGGGGCAATTTTCAATTGTCTCACCCCCGTGGAATCCAACATTTTTTAGGTGGATAAGCACGAAGGAGATTGAGAACATCTTGTAGAGGAAGAATATCAACAGTAGGGACAATAGTGATAGCTCAGGTTGAGTGTACTGTCTGTCGTGTCTTGTAGATAGAAGTCCTATGTGTCATCTCTGTACTCTCAGGTCCTTGGAGTCAGTAGTTGGTTTTATTCTATCGATCTGAGATTTTGGCTTGATGCCTCGAGGTTCTTAAACTGCCTGTGTATAGTTTAACAGAGCATATAAAGTTGTAATCCTTGAAATGAGATGATACCTGATATGTATATGTGGATCAGAATGCAATGGAATTGCTTTGGTTCTTTTTGAAAGAGTTTTCCTTTATCATATCTCTTGTAGAAAGGTTTTAATTTTTAGTGATTTTCAGTAATCCACTGCTAATGATCAATTCCGCTTAAGTAAATCTTGTTTTTGTGAGTTGTATGCCACATCTGGATTGCACCGGTAGCCCAACAGATAGAAATTACTGATTTCATCTTCCCTCTGCAATAAGATTTGGATAGTGGTTTCTATAAGGAACATCCCTCGGATCCATATCTGATAGTTGTTAATGACCAGCATTGCTATGATGAAGGGATAGTGCATCAACAAATGAACTTTTCCTCTGAATCTCAACAGCACTACCTTATCAATGAAGCCGTTCAGATCCCCTACAACTATTATCCACCTCATATTGAGCAACTGAGAACAATTCAACATAACTCAAGTTGTTTCCCAATGTGTTCTAACAATGTTTGCTCTGTATGGGGAAGAATACAAGAGGCCAGAATCATATCAAAGTTTAATGAATGACTGAGAAAGAAACCACCAAAAAAATATGTCAATCCAGCTCAAGCTCCACCTAGAGCCCCACCATGGTGACAATATCCACGTTGAGCCATCGACATAAAACAAAGGTGCTTTTCGGGAGGCAACCCAATCAATAAATTTGTTTTACTTTTCATTCCAAATTAGAATTTCCTTTAATTTTGTTTTTAAATTTTAGATAATTTTGCAATAAATAAAAATCACATCGTGAGATGCTATCTAGAGTTCTGATTGGTCTCCATTTTTTAGATTTTTAGACAGAGGACGTATGCTGATTGGAACGCAACCACATCTGGTGGCCCAAATAGCATGAATTTTCCCCTCCATCTTGGATTTAGGGTTTGCTCGGGACGAACAAATTTCTAAGTTCGGGGTGGAGGGTGGGTGGTACATAATTTACTTTCCACCTTCACCCATCTACTTCAAACTTAAGATTTCATTGTTGCATTTTGGACCAAATTTTTCAAAAAATTTTAAAATTTTCAAAGAATTTGAACAAATACTTGATGAAGTTTTGATGCTTTCTATTTCATTAAAAGACATTACCTTGATGGTAATGCATTTGGAATCATTATACCCTCCTCATTCGAAGTAGATCCATTAAAGGACCACTTTTTGAAACAAGCCTTTTTTATCAAAATTATCGTGTGAAGCTTATGATTCCTAATACCATGATACTTATGCAAAAATGACTAGTGTCTATCGAACTGATAGGAATCAAACATGTCATTCTTCCTAACTGACTAGTGGAACAATAACCTGGCTCATCAAGTCATTATTTGAGCAGAGTATGATAAAGAGAACGGCCTGATGCACTGAATTGTAAATCAAGTTGCATTCTGATCTGAACTCTCTTCTACACTTCTTCTATCATCTTCGTACCCCTCCATTCATCAAAAAGAAACAAAAATAGCCAAAATAGTGCCAAACACTAAGTTCGGGGTGGCATGCCACTTCCCTCTACATTCGCTTCTTCCATACCCCTCGTAAAGTAATAGGGTCGTACCACCAAGAAAAGATGCCAAAGTGCACACAAATAAATGCAATCTCGAGTCGAATAGAGGAGAGATTCACACACACACAAAAATGCAATAAATGAAATTGCAAACCATATAATCAAAATCTCAACTCAAATAGAGGAGATATTTAATTCTTCCTTCCATACCACCCTTCACTCCTTTTTCTACCTAAAGGCACAATGAATGCCTCCACTACCCTAAAAAACACCAGTGTCAGATTGGATGCACACTTGTGGTTCTGTGGGTATCTTTGGACTTGTACAAAACTCTTTGACATGCTTGTTGTTGGAAAAAGTGAGGAGGAAGTGATGTTGGGAAACAAACTCACGAACGAAGATATGGTAAGATGTTTTAAGTGGTCTCAGGAAGTTGAGATGCATAGTTATACTGAGCAGAAAGAAAACAATCATGATGTGAAGATGAGACAACCACATGAGTTGAAAGTATTCATTTGATGACTATTTCAAATTTTGTGTTACTCGAGGATCAGAAACGTTTAAGTTCAGGGTATTTTGATGAATGCATATTCATCATAATATTCAATCGCCATCTTGGGATCATTTTGATTCAATCTATCTGATTTCTTCTCCTAACTATCTCAATATGCAAGTTACTTAATTAATTCAATTACCAGAATTATTAACTGAGTTTTTGTTGAATTTATGTATCTCTTGATGAGGTTGAACAATCAGCTGGCACCCACCTCCATTTAACCCTAACCCACCTTCAACATAATCATCACTACCTTTTTCTTCACTCCATCGTTATCTCCATCAACCATCATCTAAATCAAACCCTTCTGAGTGGGAACCACCTTTCTCAACCTTTGATTGACCATACAGTTTCATCCATTTGGTCTCAAGACCATATGGGCAGCCTCACCACAAAACCATTTGATCTAACATGTCTTCAAGAGCGTTTGGGCATCTACCTTTCTGCACCATCAGATCATGGATCTATGGTGCTTATTTATTTGAACTAATGGTTTCCATCTTGAACTGTCCTATTGATCTTGCTGCTTCACCCCCTACACGGTCTCTAAACCGTATGAGATCTCACGACCGTGTAGCAATCCCTTCTCTAGATTGTATGGGCAACTTCGCATTCAAGACCGTATGGAGGACTTACCTCCCGCTTTCCTTTTCCTCTTACCTCCTTCTCCGTCCAACCTGCTAACACTAACCTACACCACGTGCAACCTCGCCAACTGCAGCAGCGTTCCTGCAGCTGCTTCCCTTCTTCCTCTTCCTCCTGTCATCACATCACCTGCAACCCTAACTCCGTCGGGATCACCACACCACCTGCCGCAGGACCAGCCGCCGCGAGCCACCAAGATTGATGGAACAATAGCTACATAGACCACTTAGATATTCAAGACCATTTGGACATCTCCGAGACTGATGGAAGTAGACCATTTGAAGGCCACAAATATAAGACCGTTTGGAGTCGGCGCAAGTGAAAACCATTTAAACAATCACCGAAGACCGTATGGGCATGGAAGACAAAACTGATAGGCGCAGACCGCACGGTCTCATGACTGTTTGGCAGTGACACTTGATCACAGGGCTAGCGATCAGTCTTACAGACCGTTTGGAGAAAAGTAGAAAACCATTATAAGCAAGACTGTATGAATGAGAACCTCAAGATCGTTTGGTCATTTGATCAGTCTGTGAGACCGTATGAAGGCAAAACCCCAAGATCGTTTGGTCATATATAAGAAAAACTATTTGGAGAGGACATATATACAAGACCTTATGGTCATATACCCAAGACCGGTTGGACATACCAAACCGATCAAAGCCAAACTGTTTGGAGAAAAACTAAGACAAGACAGTATGGTCATCTAAACAAACTGTGAAAATTGCAACAGGGCCCAAAACGCCAAGACCCCACCCGAGCCTATAAATAGGACCAGTAGGGTCCTCATTTAAGGCATCAGATCTGGGCCACTGCCAGGCTACCCGAACATAGGATTTGATCCAGATCTGTCATCCACGCTAGTGTCACTTCACCTGCTGCTCCTGCTGCAATCTAGGAGACCGAGAAGAGAAGGAAGGAGGAATGAGTGAAGTGACACTGGCATGGATGACTGATCTGGAACGAATCTTGTATTCGGGTAGCCTGGCTTCGTCCCGAATCTGATGCCTCAAATGAGGACCCTACTAGTCCTATTTATAGGATCGGGTGAGGTCTTGGCGTTTTGGGCCCTGTTGCAATTTTTGCAGTTCGTTTAGATGACCAAACGGTCTTGTCTTAGTTTTTCTCCAAATGGTTTGTCTTTGATCAGTTTGGTATGTCCAACTGGTCTTGGGTATATGACCATACTATCTTGGATATATTTCCTCTCCAAACGGTTTTGCTTATATATGACCAAACAGTCTTAGGATTCTGCCTTCATATGGTCTCACAGACCGATCAAAGGACTAAATGGTCTTGAGGTTCTCATTCATATGGTCTTTCTTCTAACAGTTTGCTACTTTTTTCCAAATGGTCGGTAACACTGATCGCTAGCCCTATGATCGAGTGCTGCCACCAAATGGTCACGAGACTGTGTGGTCTGCACCTATCAGTTTTAGCTTCCACACCCACACGGTCTTTGACGTTCGTTCAAACGGTTTTCACTTGCACTGATTCCAAATGGTCTTGTATTTGTGGCCTTCAAATAGTCTGTTGCCATTGGTCTTAGAGACGTACAAACAGTCTTGAATCTCCAAGTGGTCTCACGCCTGAGCGGTATTCATAGCTATTGTTCCATTGCTCTTGGTGGCTCGTGGCGGCTGGTCTTGCGACAGGTGGTGTGGTGATCCTGGCGGAGTTAGGGTTGTAGGTGTTGTGATGGTGGGAGGAAGAGGAAGAAGGGAAGCAGCTGCGGGAGCGCTGCTACAGTTGGTGAGGTTGCAGGTGGTGCAGGTTAGGGTTAGCAGGTTGGACGGAGAAGGAGGTAAGAAGCAAAGGAAACTGGGAGGTAAGTCCTCCATATAGTCTTGAACACGAAGTTTCCCATACGGTCTAGAGAAGGGACCGCTACATGATTGTGAGATCTCATACGGTTTAGAGACCGTGTAGGGGGTGAAGCATCAAGATCAATAGGATAGTTCAAGATGGAAACCGTTAGCCCAAATAAATAAGGGTCGTAGATCCATGATCTGACAGTGTATAAAGGTAGATGCCCAAACGGTCTTGAATACATGTTAGATCAAACGGTTTTGAGGTGAGGTTGTCCATACGGTCTTGAGACCGTATGGATGAAACCATATGGTCAATCAAAGGTTGAGAAAGGTGGGTCCCACTCAAAAGGGTTTGATTTGGATGATGGTTGATGGAGATAACGATGGAGTGAAGCAAAAGATAGTGATGATTATGTTGAAGGTGGGTTAGGGTTAAATGGAGGTGGGTGCCAGCTGACTGTTAAACCTCATTAAGACCTACATAAATTCAACATAAACTCAGTTAATAATTCTTGTAATTGAATTAATTAAGTAACTTTGCATATTGTGATAATTAGGAGAAGAAATCAGATAGATTGAATCAAAATGAGCCCAAGATGGCGATTGAATATTATGATGAATATGCATTCATCAATCATACATCCACATTTTCTTTTAATCTAATTCTCAATTTGTTTCATGCATGTGAGTGGTCAGTGTTATATGTGAAGATGTAGATGCATGTTTAATTTATTAGGTACAAACATCCTCACTAATATACATGTATGCATAGAAGAGGTTTTCCTACTAGATAATGTGTGCTCCATGTAGTTTGAAATAATGACCTCATTCTATTGTTTATAACATTGAAAATAATTTTCAAACTTTTAAGTAAAATACTATTGATTATGATGTTTTTTATTATTTCAACAAATTTTCTTACTTTTAGATTATCCATGACACTAAATAAACCCAATGTAACACAAAATAGGATGTAGCATATACTTACAAAGCCTAATTATTCTTTTGGCATGTTTTCACTTTTCAGTCCTTTACATACAAAACAACAAATATATTTTTGTATATCAACTACTTTAAGTGGTCATCCACTTTCCATCTGTGTGTTAGGATCATGTTTGTAGATTTTTTATATTACATTCCACACATTTAATTCTATTTCATATTATTTTCAATACAATATTGAAGTCCAATATAATCAAGTCATATAACATCCACATTTATAACTAATTTGTGTTCATTTTGTAAGTAATTTTGGAAAAAATTACACACCAAGAGTTCTGTTCTAGGACCATGCAACTTCATTTTCTTGAAAACTTAAGGATACTTGATGAATTTAATGCTAGGACACATAGTTAGAACTTAGTGTACATATTTTATCTTTTTCCTATGCATGTTTTAAAATTGAGAACAATATGGGACAATTTATTCTATTTAAAAACAAAAAATTAAGTCATGTTCATATAAGTTCGTTACTAAAATTAGAGTTAACGTGGGTCGGGTTTAATAAACCTCATTGAATAGGAGCACGTTTAGTATAAACCTACTTTTTACTTAGTGATAAGTATTACACATCTGCATTTTCTTCTTACCTTTTCCTCAATTTCTTTCATGCACATGGGAACACAATGTTAAATCTACAGATGAGAAAGGTAGTACATGTATTTTATCTAAATCATTTGTCTTTCATAGGGAATATAAATTAAAATTACAAAGAAGACATAAAAAATGTCATGGAGGTAATGAAGCTACATATTAAAAACAAGTAATAAAATCATTATTAAAAGGAAGCTTTAAGTACGACCTCCTTCATGGATAAACACTAAAAACATTAATGTCACAAAAAAAATTCAATACAAAGAGGTAAATATATATTTCAAAATTATGGTGTTGCATAATAATATTTTTTCCTCATACTCAAGGTGCTTAAGGACAATTTATGCAGTGATACTCTTTTGTTATCTGGTAAGGCATTACATATGCTTTTTTGAAATATAAATTATGACATTGTCTTTCATAGGGAATATAAATTAAAATGACAAAAAAGATATAAAAATGTCATGGAGCTAACGAAACTGGACATTAAAAACAAGTAATACAATCATTATGAAAAGGAAGCTTTAAGTACGACCTCCTTCATGGGTACACACTAAAAACATGAATGTCACATGAAAATTTCAATACAAAGAGGTAAAAATATATTTCAAATTTATGATATTGTATAATGATTCTTTTCTTATAAATATGAAAGTTGCTTATAACCTTCATGACAAAAATATTTATAACATGAGTTACTTATTCTTTTCTCTAAAATATTCTACATGCAAAGCACGTGTAGTAACTAGTTTAAACCTTTTAAATCTTATGATTTCCTATTATTACTATGAAACTCTAATTTGAAATCTCTAACATGTTTGGGATGACCTAAGTCAAGTAAAATATATGTGTAATAAAAAAGATTGGTGATTATCTTGCATGCATTTTTAAGAAATGGAAATTGGTGTTTGATATGAGATGATACTTAGAATTATTACAAAACTCTAATTTGAAATTTCTGACATGTTTGGGATGACCTAAGTCAAGTAAAATATATGTATAGTAAGAAACATTGGTGACTATCTTTCATGCATTTTTGAGAAATGAAAACTAATGTTAGATATGAGATGATACTTAGACTAGGGGAAATAACCAACCTCCATGATACTCACATAACTAGATCTTCCTATTTTTGTCAAACTATATTTTCTTAAATATCTGGACTAGTTTGAGTGACTCTTTTCATGGATCAAAACAAGTTCTCTAAACTAATTCCTTGTTTCAAGGTACAAATTACCTCTTTGACCCTAATGTGATATCGAATTATTTCTATGTATGAATACGAAATATTATTGGATACATACATACATACATACTAAAATGTTCAGCCTCCGCCACGGGCGTGGGAGAGGGGGGGATAAATCTTTCTCTCTTAATCTCATACAAACTACAATGTCGCCAACAAGGAGTGACTCAAGTAGTCAAGCACGGTGTCCCCTAACAAAGGGACTCGGGTTTGAATCCCAATTGCCGTCTTGATTTACCACCCTCCCGTGCATTCGGCCTCCACCACGAGCATGGGAGAGGGGGGAGAAATCTTTCTCTCTTAATCCCATACATACTACAATGTTGGTACTACAAGCTTTTCTATTCTGGTTAATGGCACATCTACAGGTATGTTTAGAGGAGGTAATGGTTTGTGCCAAGGATACCCCCTTTCACCTCTCCTCTATGTCATTGTTATGGAGTACTTTACACAGAAGATGCAACAAGCTGAAATAAAAAAGGAGATCAAGCCCTACACAGTCCATGGCACAAAGGTGACAACCCATTTGATTTTTGAAAATGGTGTTAGTGTTTGTTGAAGTAAAGCAACATTTTTTAGAAAATATTAAAAATCTGCTAGAGAAGTTCAGAGCGAAGATGGGGTTTTATGGGTATCCAAACAAAACACATGTTTTCCTATCAAAAAATACTACCAAATATAAGATAGGTTGGTAGATGCAATGGGCATGGAAAGGGGGAACTTCTCAACAAGATACCTTGGCTTTCCTTTAGCTGGAGGCAACCTACAAGTCAAAGACTTTGCTAAATGAGTGGACAAGATGGAGGAAATGATTAACATATGGACAACACAAAAGACATCCATGGCGGAAAGAGCAACATTGATAAAGGTTGCTATAGAAGGTCTTCTCATTTTCTGGGTGCAGCAAGGGGAGATCCCTGGGTCTATCCCGGATAAAATGGAGATGAAGATGGCAATTTTTTTGTGGGAGAGTGAACATAATCCTATGAGACATACAAGAGTGGTGTTGTCAAAAGATGAAGGAGGGTTGAACTTAAAAGCTTCTAAAGACATAGAAAAGTGGGAGACAATGTAGAGAATAATCATTTATCAAGAAGGCACCTCAACATGGGGGAAATAAATGAGGGAGAGATATCAAAGAGGACTGTACTTCAAGCCAAAGTCAAGGAAAGGATACTCATGCACTGTTAATGTTATGATAGAAGCATGGAAGCATGTTAAACACTTGTTTGTGGCCAGGATATGGGGAGATTGTGATGGAGTGGATTTTTGAAATCCATAAATCTCCAATAACATATTAGAATCTATATCTTGAGTTATAATGAGAGTTCCAAGTTTTTTTAGTAAAGTTGGAATGTTGAATTGAGAATTATATAATGAGTAAGATCTCTCTTTTAATACCTTTTTGAGGAATTTTATGGAGTGGCCCAATAGATGATTTTTGTCACCAAATTTGAATAGAAGGTAGCTCGAGAGGTAGGGGAGCTATGGTTAAAATTTGGTGGCATTTGGAGGTTCCTAGAAGAAGCTATTGAGGTTTGATTTTGGGGAATTAATGTACATTATTGGTGTTGATTAGCCTAAGTTGTTGATTATAATAGGTGTCATGTGCCCCCTTTTTTAAGCTGTGTCTGTGTGGCCAAATCCTAGCCCTAGAAATATGATCTAGCGGAAGTGCCCCTTGACTTGAGTGACCAGTGGATCTGGTCTCATGAAGGACCTGTTGTAGCTTTTGGATGTAGATCGGATGGCCCTGATATCATCTCCAAGCTCCGGCTTTGGAGGAGTCATGGAGCAGTGAGACGAGCAACCATCCACGCAGCCACGATCTCTGATAGTGGGGTGATTGTAGCGGGAAACTAGTTGGTTGGCCTCGTCTAAGGGAGTACTTCCGTCCTGGCCTTAATAGCACATCCTTTGGTGAAGTAGGCAGAGAGAACGAGCCCCAGTCTGGCGGTGTCTCTCCACTGCGACCTGCAGCTAGTGGTCAAGATTGTAGAGAAGAGATGAGGGCTCATTGGTGGCTTCTGAGGATATAGATGGGTTCGTAAAGGAAGAACGAAGTTTGGGGAGTCTGCCCATGTATCTGGGTGCCCAAATCGTGAAGCTCTTCACAGTGGATGAAGCCAACTTAGCCAGAGACGAAGGCGGAGCTCAAAGCTGGTAGTAAGCAATCACAGCTAAAATCAGAGGGCATAGATGAGTTCGTAGAGGAGTTCCAAAGCCTTTGGAAGCATCGGAGGTGTGTGAGGAGGACCAGAGGTATTTTCCCCCTTTTCTTGCTCCACCACAGAAGCAACTGGCGGCGGCGCTCCTACCCAGATGGAAGTCTAGAGCCGTAATTAAGGAACAAATCGGCCGTAGAGGCAAGGAGGATGTGGACGAAGCTGATGGATGCCTGAGGAGTATATGAGAAGCACTCCACCTCCATTTCTAACTCATTGGAGATCCATGCGCACGACGGCGCTCTGTTTTGGCGGAGAAGCAGAGTCCCGTTGTGGGACCCAGGTACGAGCCCACGAGGATGGAGATCGGGAAGCTTCGGGCTCCATTGTGGCGGTCAGAGAAGCGGAGGGGGAGGTGAGCATCGACGTTGATCCTTTATTGGGATCTGTCCTCTGGCGGCAACTTGCTCCAGGAGATTAAGGAGCCAAACTCATGCAGAACTGGGAGAAGCCAGATCGCGATGCGGGAGAGAAAAGGAAGGCAAGTCAGACCCGGCCCAGACAAGGATTGAACAAAATCAAACAAATCGACCGGCTCAGGCCAGGAACCGGATGGTCTAAGGCAACAGACCGGGCTCATGGGAGAGGGAACCGGCCGGTCCCAAGCAAAGAAACGCCAACCCTGGGAGCCACGTGGCAGTCCCCGATTGGCTGCAAAAGGTAAAATCCTCATATATGCTCAGATCTTAGATAAATCACAGAAATTAGCTTGATGATCAGAAAAATACATACAATATACCAAAATTCTCAGAAAAATGTGTACAATAATATACAAGCATAATATTACCCTTTTTATGCATTAATATCAATGATATCATGTAGTATGTGTAATGCTTAGTTTATCAGTAATAAATATCAAATGATGATATAAAATTATGGGAAAATGTCAGTAACTCCATAATAATGTTTATAATGCACCTGATGTCTATAATCATGATGTTGATGAACGAAAGCATGTAATTTTCTTCATATGGCCAATTAATGATCATAACCCTAAATAAAATGTATTAAATACATTAATGATCAATAAATGATGAAATTTACAGAGTAAACTCATATCAGTATATTGAACCTCAGTTTTAAGTATGAGATCAGGATGATACCCAAAATCCATGTTATACAATGATGTTTTCTCTTAATGTGATGTAAACCCTAATTTGAGTAATGCATGTAACCCAGGGTTAATGTGTGACATAATGTTAATATGTTAGATGATGAACTTTGATAATGAGATGTAAGCTGGAAAATGACATCAGTGAGATAATCATAAGATAAGAATACAAGTAATCATGAGAATATCATAATGAGATAAGCAAACCCTAATATGAACACGATTAGGGTTAAGATGAGATATAATAGGATGAGAACCTGATGATAGTATATGGTCTTGTCTTGATCAGGTTTTACCAAAGATATAGTTGATATCAGGAATATGTGATGGTTAGGTTGATCAAGGTACGCCATTACCTCTTACTTGGCTTATTATAAAATATGCTTGTGTTATATGTGTAGTAAAATACTTGGCATATGATATTAGATGATATGATTGTTCTTGCATGATATGTTGCTTGATTTTCGGTACTTATGTCTATGAACACATGAAATATAAAATATATGATCCATCATATGATAGCACTAAAGTCGTTGGTAGTACAGTGCATTGACAAACATCAAAGCCCTAGGGGCAGATGTAACATCAAAGCCCTAGGGGCAGATGTACGATTTATATGACAAGGCCTAAAAACATCAAAGCCCTTGGGGGCAGATGTACGAGATATATGATGGAAATGTGCTTAAAATATGTGTTCTCTTTTGTTAATGAATATCTTTGTGTAAGTATACGCTTTTCTTATATTCTTCTGTTACTGTCAAGTATTTGTTTTATCTTATTGCCAAGATATGATGAGAGGTAAATAAAAGACACGTAGGCGTACTCAGTACAATATTCATGAAATATTGTGCTGACGTGTACCGCATGTAATCTTTTGTTTAGGTTGTGGTTATGCTCTTGAAGATCCAGGATAGTTGAGAGTTGTGTGGCGAGCTGATGTACAGGTGGACATGTTGTCTTAAGATCATGTTGTTTAGTTGTAGTACATGTATATGCATAGTTGTTGTTCAATATGTAATATCAAATGTTGTAACAATTCATGTTGTAATTATATGTTGAATGGTGAACATGTGTGTATGGTTTTATTATTGTTCATGTACATGTGCTACTGATTGTTTCTTTCTGACTCCTTTGATTTCCTTCTTCTTAGCCTGGTGTGGGGTGTTTAAATTTGGATTCTCGCTGAGGTGAGGGTTTCAATTTAGACGTCACACATCAGATTAAGTTTTAGAAAATCTGGGGACGTCACAGGTGGTATCAGAGCATGAATAATAGCAAAGCCTGACATTTGCTCATCATGCAACTCAAAACTAAAGAACCATGAACTTAATAATCTTTAGGGTTAGATTAGTCATCTTTTAGAGACTAGATCTGACCTAGCCTCTAGGTTAGCACCTAGATGTCTGAGAACTAGGTCTAGACTGGTGCTTGTTGAGTAGCATGTCCTTAGATGTCGTTCTTTCCTTGTAGTGCAGCGGTATGGGACGTTGTACTATTTGGAAATGACGTGCATCAAGGGAAGAGAAACCCTAGACATATGGCGCTCGTTGTCTAGAGTAGCTACACTAGTCTACACCATGTTCTCACCCTTTTCACTAGTTTTCATGACACTGGACTCTCTACTATGTGTGGGACACTCGTTTTTAGGATTTGGTTGTTGATTCCAAACGGATCGAACCTCGATAGTTTTCTCTGACGCTTGTTTTATCGGAGAAAAACTATATAATATTTTAATATGTATATGTATTACAAAAATGTGTCCCCACACATGTATGAGTAGGAGGTGGTCATGCAACCTAAGTGAAAATGAATGACATCAGTCTAGAAGAGAGAGTAGTCTAGATTAGATGTCTAGAGCCTTGTTGGTATATATGATAGATGGAATAGATGAAATAAGCTATGATGTAAGTCTTACATAGATGGCATAGGATGGTAATGATGATCTATGTTTGTCTTCGAGGACTTAAGTTTAGTTTTGAGGATTTGAAATAAGTTTTAATGATGCAGGTATGAGTTCTTTTATGATATGAGATAAGTTAAGTTAAGACAAGGTTGTGAGTCAGCATGAGCCTCAAGCTCTTTTATGAAGGAGGACCTCTAGTTTTAGGACCAGTTTCGGGGTTAACTCCAGAGAGAGTGAGACCCATTGGGAGAAGGTTAGAGAACCTAAACTCCAAGATATGAGAATTCTGAGATATGTGTTATGATATGTCCTAAACTAGACTACTCCTGAGTGATTGAGTTGAGTTGTTTTATGCATGATTCTTGTAGTTTTGTTGAACCCTAGATGTCCTTGGGAGGACCAAACCTTAGAGATAGAGAGAGGCTGGTTATATGTGCATATGTGAGTATAAATATGAGAACCTGCCATCTGGGTGAGGGAGAGAGCCCAAGACCCTGGAGGAGGTAGCTAAGTTAGTTTCTGTGAAGCCTCATGCTCGGGTTGGTCGTTTCCCACATAGGAATCTAGTGGTGTATATAAGAGAGCTTTGGGTAATATGTTTCATGGTTAGAGATATATGAAGGGTATGTCATAACATGTTTCGGTCTGTGCTTATGTGGCTTGAGCTTGTAAGGCTATCTCTAGTGCCAATGAGGTTATCTGAGAACCCTAGACTAAGAGAGGGAAGATAAGTTTTTGTTTATGAGACACTCACAGAGATGAGTTAGCTCAGAGAGACTGAGCCTGGAACTACCCTCATGATATGGGACATGAGAACCTCAGTTGGACTAGATAAAAGTTTTGATATATGTTTGTCAAGCCACTTATATAAGTTTGTTTAGCACAACCATGATATAATAGATGTAAGGATGTGAACTAATCTCGAGACATGGCATGATGGAAACCTAGAGATGGTTTAATAAATGGAAATGCATAAAAGGTTAACCATACACATGAATAATAATGATGATGTGATTTTGTTAATTAATCTTGTGATGAAGTCACTAGTAAATGTGTAATTTATTATGAGCAATGAAATAAGATCATATGCATGAAACATGTTACATGAGGTGTTAATCTTAGTTCCTAATAAAGATGAAAAATATAGTTTGACAGTTAGCACAACATAATGCATTTGACACCTCGATATGATCTAGATGGATAAAGTGGGTTAACTATTGTTAACTCCCTCTTAAAAGGGCATATGTTAATTTTGGACATGTTCTAAAATTTATCTCAATAAAATGTTGATGACACCTTGATATAATGGGTTAACCTTTATTAACTCCTTTAGAACATGGTAATATGATGTGGGAATCCTAATGCATGGCTAAATATAAGGAATCAAATCTAACATATGAGATATGTCATGACATAATCTAAGCTTCTAAATCCTTGTTTGATCCTTCTATGGAGTGAGGTTTCACCCTTGATGCTTTTGAAACCTCCTAATAGTGTTTTGGATACTTGGTTCTAGGTAACCTTTGCAGATATGTTACACATAGAATGGTGCTTACATGTGGATGAGAGCAAGATAAGGTTTTCCCTGGAAGTATGAGTATGATTTACTTTCGAGGATGAAAGTTCTTTTAAGATGTATATGATGTGACAAAGTGGGTTTTCTAGCTTAATTTCGAGGACGAAATATCTTTTAAGGTGTGTAGGATGTGATGGAGTGGATTTTTGAAATCCATAAATCTCCAATAATATATTAGAATCTATATCTTGAGTTATAATGAGAGTTCCAAGTTTTTTTAGTAAAGTTGGAATGTTGAATTGAGAATTATATAATGAGTAAGATCTCTCTTTTAATGCCTTTTTGAGGAATTTTATGGAGTGGTCCAACAGATGAGTTTTGTCACCAAATTTGAATAGAAGGTAGCTCGAGAGGTAGGGGAGCTATGGTTAAAATTTGGTGGCATTTGGAGGTTCCTAGAGGAAGTTATTGAGGTTTGATTTTGGGGAATTAATGTACATTATTGGTGTTGATTAGCCTAAGTTGTTGATTATAATAGGTGTCAGGCGCCCCCTTTTTTAAGCTGGGTCTGTGTGGCCAAATCCTAGCCCTAGAAATCTGATCTAGCGGCAGTGCCCCTTGACTTGAGTGACCCGCGGATCTAGTCTCATGAAGGACCTGTTGTAGCTTTTGGATGTAGATCGGATGGCCCTGATATCATCTCCAAGCTCCGGCTTTTAAGGAGTCATGGAGCAGTGAGACGAGCAACCATCCCCACAGCCACGATCTCTGATAGTGGGGTGATTGGAGTAGGAAACTAGTTGGTTGGCATTGTCTAAGCGAGTACTTCCGTCCTGGCCTTAATAGCACATCCTTTGGTGAAGTAGGCAGAGAGAACGAGCCCCAGTCTGGCGGTGTCTCTCCACTGCGACCTGCAGCTAATGGTCAAGATTGTAGAGAAGAGATGAGGGCTCATCGATGGCTTCTGAGGATCTAGATGGGTTCGTAAAGGAAGACCGAAGTTTGGGGAGTCTGCCCATGTATCTGTGTGCCCAAATCATGAAGCTCTTCACAGTGGATGAAGCCAACTTAGCCAGAGATGAAGGCGGAGCTCAAAGCTGGTAGTAAGCAATCACAGCTAAAATCAGAGGGCATAGATGAGTTTGTAGAGGAGTTCCAAAGCCTTTGGAAGCCTCAGAGGTGTGTGAAGAGGACCGGAGGTGTTTTCCCCCTTTTCTTACTCCACCACAGAAGCAACTCGCGGCGGCGCTCCTGCCCAGATGGAAGTCTAGAGCCGTAATTAAGGAACAAATCGGCCGTAGAGGCCAGGAGGATGTGGACAAAGCTTATGGATGCCTGAGGAGTCGATGAGAAACACTCCACCTCCATTTCTAACTCGCTGGAGATCCATGCGCACGGCGGCGCTCTGTTTTGGTGGAGAAGCAGAGTCCCGCTGTGGAACCCAGGTACGAGCCCACGAGGATGGAGATCGGGAAGCGTCGAGCTCCATTGTGGCGGTCAGAGAAGCGGAGGAGGAGGTGAGCATCGACGTTGATCCTTTATTGGGATCTGTCCTCTGGTGGCAGCTTGCTCCAGGAGATCAAGGAGCCAAACTCACACAGAACTGGGGGAATCCAGATCGCGATGCGGGAGACAAAAGGAAGGCAAGTCAGACCCGGCCCAGACAAGGATTGAACAAAATCAAACAAATCGACCGGCTCAGGCCAGGAACCAGATGGTCTAAGGCAACAGACCGGGCTCATGGGAGAGGGAACTGGCCGGTCCCAAGCAAAGAAACACCAACCCTGGGAGCCACGTGGCAGTCCCCGATTGGCTGCAAAAGGTAAAATCCTCATATATGCTCAGATCTTAGATAAATCACAGAAATTAGCTCGATGATAATAAAAATACATACAATATACCAAAATTCTCAGAAAAATGTTTACAATATTATAGAAGCATAATATCACCATTTTGATGCATTAATATCAATGATATCATGTAGTATGTGTAATGCTTAGTTTATCAGTAATAAATATCAAATGATGATATAAATTTATGGGAAAATGTCAGTAACTCCACAATAATGTTTATAATGCACCTGATGTCTATAATCATGATGTTGATGAACGAAAGCATGTAATTTTCTTCATATGGCCAATTAGGGCTCATAACCCTCAATAAAATGTATTAAATACATTAATGATCAATAAATGATGAAATTTACAGAGTAAACTCATATCAGTATATTAAACCTTAGTTTTAAATATGAGATCAGGATGATACCCAAAATCCATATTATACAATGATGTTTGCTCTTAATGTGATATAAACCCTAATTTGAGTAATGCATGTAACCCAGGGTTAATGTGTGACATGATGTTAATATGTTAGATGATGAACTTTGATAATGAGATGTAAGCTGGAAAATGACATCAGTGAGATAATCATAAGATAAGAATACAAGTAATCATGAGAATATCATAATGAGATAAGCAAACCCTAATATGAACACGATTAGGGTTAAGATGAGATATAATAGGATGAGAACCTGATGATAGTATATGGTCTTGTCTTGATCAGGTTTTACCAAAGATATAGTTGATATCAGGAATATGTGATGGTTAGGTTGATCAAGGTACGCCATTACCTCTTACTTGGCTTATTATAAAATATGCTTGTGTTATATGTGTAGTAAAATACTTGGCATATGATATTGGGTGATATGATTGTTCTTGCATGATATGTTGCTTGATTTTCCGTACTTATGTCTATGAACACATGAAACATAAAATATCTGATCCATCATATGATAGCACTAAAGTCTTTGGTAGTACAGTGCATTGACAAACATCAAAGCCCTAGGGGCAGATGTACGATTTATATGACAAGGCCTAAAAACATCAAAGCCCTTGGGGGCAGATGTACGAGATATATGATGGAAATGTGCTTAAAATATGTGTTCTCTTTTGTTAATGAATATCTTTGTGCAAGTATACGATTTTCTTATATTCTTCTGTTACTGCCAAGTATTAGTTTTATCTTATTGCCAACATATGATGAGAGGTAAATAAAAGACACGTAGGCGTACTCAGTACAATATTCATGAAATATTGTGCTGACGTGTACCACATGTAATCTTTTGTTTAGGTTGTGGTTATGCTCTTGAAGATCCAGGATAGTTGAGAGTTGTGTGGCGAGCTGATGTATAGGTGGACTTGTTGTCTTAAGATCATGTTGTTTAGTTGTAGTACATGTATATGCATAGTTGCTGTTCAATATGTAATATCAAATGTTGTAACAATTCATGTTGTAATTATATGTTGAATGGTGAACATGTGTGTATGGTTTTATTATTGTTCATGTACATGTGCTACTGATTGTTTCTTTCCGACTCCTTTGATTTTCTTCTTCTTAGCCTGGTGTGGGGTGTTTAAATTTGGATTCTCGCTGAGGTGAGGGTTTCAATTTAGACGTCACACATCAGATTAAGTTTTAGAAAATCTGGGGACGTCACATAGATGGAGACTTAGAGACATAAAGACATACTTATGGGAGGTGACACACTCAATGGAAGCAAAGGACATACATGGGGAGTAGATCTTGACCAATGTGTATGTGCTGAAATGGAGCATGTGCATATACAAAATTTTGCATAGTGTTCTTGCTACTCTTGACAGGATAAAGGGGTGGAACTATGATGTATCTACTTTGTTCTTGCTATGCAAAGATGCTAAAGAATCCCACAACCACCTTGTGGGTGAATGCAAATTCATAAGGGAGGTGTGGGATGCATTGTGTAAGGATTTCAAAGTACAACTGCAGCTAATAGGTGATCCAACAAGGATGCCGACACAGTGTGGGAATGATGACAGGAAGAAGTTGCTATTTGCTTCTCTATGCTACCATATTTGGGAGGAACATAATGCTAGAAGACACCAAAATGTTTCTGAAAATGCAATGAGTATTGCTGTAAAAATTTGTAAATGTCTTAAATGTAAGTTGCACATTAATTAAATGTGTGAGTTGTTGCTTTGTTTTGTGGTGTATGGCGTTGGGCCTACATGTAACTTTTGACCTCTTATTATTTTAGGAGGAAATGAAAATATATTTATCAGATTCATATATATATATATATATATATATATATATATATATATATATATATATATATATATGTTAGAGATATATGTTATGTATGGTTGATACTTTCTTCTTGGTCATACTATTTTGGGAAACTACAAACATAATCATATATGTATAGTATGCAACCCTTGTTGCTCCTTCTTATATTTTGAGTGTAAGGTAACAAGGCTTGGTGTACCTACTTGTCTCACTAAAAATATAGGAACAACATCAAACATGGTTAACTCTTGTCTTATAGCCTTGAGGTCTCTCATAAACTATAAATATGGATAACTCTTAGATTTTAGCCTTGAGGTCCCTCATAGACCCTTTCTTTAGGAAGTTGATCAAAGACCTAATGATAATTCTATATGGTATAATGTAAAGACTTTTAAAATATAATTTTGAGTTAAAAAGAAAAACTTTGAAGTTTCTTGATTTATTATTGACAATATAATGTTTCTAGTCAAGAATATTATGTTCTACTCTAAATTTATGATTTCATATTATTGCACATCATATCAGTGCATCCACATCAATATATTTTGTTTTCCAATAGTTTTTAGATTTTGTCAAGTGATGATTTCATTGCATATATCTTCTGGTCTACTCATGGTGTGCCAAAGGTAACATCAATGGGTTTTTATAATTAATGAGAGTGGAACTCTTATCTCCATGATGTATCTATATAGTTCCTTTTCATAATGTATCTTCCCTATTTTGCATATATGATATCATGTACAAACCTTTTTCTCATTAATGATGATGGAGTTGTATCTATTTTATGCATATATATACTTGTGTGAATTCGAGCCATTCTAGGGATGGGCGTCCAAGTCTTTTTCTAGGTAGTGGAATTGGAATGTGGGTGAAAATGGATTTGAGACACCGAAAAATGAGAGTTGGAAAGCAATAGAGGCCCAGAGCTAGAACCCCATGGAAAATGAAGCCTTCCTTTCACACATGGTTTCTCATCCAACTGTCTGATACCATAGAGATGAGGAAACAAAGTGGCTACACATATAGATCTTTTTCACCAATCTACATAGACTAATCAACACATAATGCAAGGAACCATATGGACAATTACCACAACATGATTATGTCACTAAAACTTCATAACAATGATATTTAATCCCCACCTTATGTTTGAATACATGCTACCAACTAGTTCTTCCCTTGGGATGGGATGTCATTTTTTCCCTCTATGCTTTTTTTATTTTTGGATATTAAAAGAAATTGTATTCAATTATCTTATGTGGAGCCAAATGGAATTTCTCTTATTGGGTGCAAATTGAGTTTTTTTAATATAATATAATTGAAGAAACATTTCATGATGCATTGTGATAGTAATTAGAGACATATAGTTGTGGCAGAAACACTAAAATAAATATTAATGAATGACATACAGAAATTACAAACATGTCACCCGAATTGTATGTGATGCTATATGCATTTAATATGTTCTCCTCATGTTCAGAGAGGGGTTAATGATAAAATTTTGGTATTGTTAAACAAAAAATAAATATATATGTGAGAGTACTTTGTTGGATAAAATAAATAATTAGAAATAAAAAAAGCAATCAAACCAAAATTCTATGCAATGTATGTTGTCTCAAACCTATGTTGGACTACAACATTAGTGTCTTGTAACACTAGACTTTGTAATATATCTTTACTAATTAGTGGCAATTCACAAACATAGTAGACTAATATCAATCTCTTCAACTGTGCTAACTGAGCGAGAGAACCAAAAAGATGACCTTCTCCATCTGGATGTAGATGAGGGAGAGGCTCGCATTTTTCTTAATTTCTTTGACTAAGGGCATGTTTGGTTTTTTGGATTTTTTTTGTATTGGATTGTATTTTGGCATCCATTTGCACAAAGTTTATGTTTGGTTTACAGGATTCTGGAAACGAGGCTAATCCTAGGATTTTCGAACATAATAGGAATCCCACATTTTGGTTTCCATCAAAATTCTCTCGGACGACAAAATCCAGTTGTGGCTGGCCCATGGACCCAAAAAGAATTAAATCACATATTTTACAAATCCAGGAAACCAAACATAAAATTTGTGTTTGAGGGATTTTAACAATGCAGTATTTTACAAATACAAGATGGCATAAATGTAGGATTCTTAAAATCCAAAAAACCAAATGTGCCCTATGTATGCTTTCCCCTTATCCTACTTATAGGAGAGGGGACTTCTCTTCTATCAATAAGAAAAATTACAAATGGGAATTTCTTCGTCATATCATTTTTCCAATGGCATTAGAGCAGGCTTTCATATGCCGCCCCCAACCTTCGGAGAGGGAGCACGCAAAGGAGAGAAGACTCCACTTGCTAGAGGCTATCACTATTAGGTGTTTCTTGGATTCCTACAGGGATCGCCTACCCGTGCTTCTTCTCGAAGCCGCCTCTAAGGAGTGTCTTCATCAAAACAACAAAAAACATCCACTTTGAAGTTGTTGGTTCCAGATTTATGAGGGCCCCCATGCCTCCATCAATATTGTTTGTTTATGGATCCACTATTGATATACACTATTATAAAACCCAGTTATGCTAAATGAGATTACTCAAAACCAAAACATAATCAATTATGAATTAATTACATCCCTAAAAGGGGGAAACTAAAACCAATTTGAAATTCACAAGCATGTCCAAGAACATTTGCACAAAGGCCCAACATTTTGCATAATTTCATATATCATACCAAGTATCTTTACAATTGATTTGCAGCCTCAGCCACAACAAGATACAGAACATGTTATCCACATATACAACCGGTATAACCATCCAAAAGTTACCAAAACATCAAGTCGATTGAAAAATTATATACAAAACTTTCTTGTTCGGACATGAGAGTACAGATACGACTCTAGGACACACTAGACATCTAGACAACTCTTCTTATAGGGTCCATCACAACAGCTCCTTGTTGAAAAAGGTATGTTGTCATTGTTGACAACCACCTAAAAAGATGTGGTGATCTGCAAGGTGAAACTCATGTCCCATCGAGAGATATAATTCTCAACAAAATTTATTTCTCACAATAGATTATAGGATTAAACATATATAACAGGTAATATAATAGGTTGGAAATACCAGATATAAAAACTTCATTAAGAGCATTTCTAATCAGAGTCTTATTTGTAAGATTGAAAAGTTAACATTATTCTCAAGGTATCATGTGTAGCTATCATCATGAGTATAGCTAATAGCATAAGAAGAGCTAATAACATAAGCATATATAACAACATAAGCATATCTAACAAAATAAGCATATCTAACATCATAAGCATACTTTAACATCATAAGCATATTTAAGATCATAAACATGGTTACTTTCTCTTATTGAATTATACATTATCTATATATGAAAGGAGTAATCAAGGGTTATCATCCAATGTGAGTCGATGTATAACCCTAATTTGATATGATACACGACTATATTACATGTTTTATTTATACCATGGGGAGTTTGAGGTGAACCACTACAACTTCCAGCTAACCACTACAAAGTTGCAATTTGTCTCGTATAAGATCTAGGAGAGACAAAATCATAAGAACTCTTTCCCTCGATCAGTATGAGCTCGCCTCAACAACATATGTGTCAATATGCAATCAGCCTAGTCCGCCCTTGGTACACATGCCTTGACATTAGATATGAGGGTACTCAAAACCTTATCATGTGAGATACAACCGCAGCTATCCTCAATCACATCAGATATACATATATTAGATGTGGCCTCAACCACTCTTAATCTAAGGCAAGACCGCAACCATCCTTCAATCTTAGGATCCGGATGAGAAGGATATACTCTCCATGCACCCACACATACTCAACAACATGTGACTCTAAGCTTCCCTTCTAGAATACTCATTTTCCTATCCAGAAAGTTATGACACTGCATTGTTCTATAGAACAAGGCACTACATGATTAAGGTTTCACTTGATTAGTTATTTCCAATTGGGTGAATCAAGGCTGCATCAACCATGTTTTCATACAAACCTTGATTCACTTCTACAAAACATTGGTATAAAGCAACTCCAGAAGATATAATATGTATGAGACATATTCCTTTATCACAAATTTAAAGTATATAAGTTCATTGTCATCCTTTTAAAGGTCCAACTCCCATTGGGGTTGACAACACCCCACCATTTCCATTTACGAAGAGGCTATATTTTCAACAGGGCTCAAGCATGCCCAAAAAGCCATTCAGACCCAACCCATACCACTTCAATAGGTACATCGTTATCCTTCCATGCCCTCTAGAGGGTTCAACATCTCGTCAACACACTTATTACATTCATACCCATCATCAAGGTTCATAAATTATAAGAATAGTTATGACATTCTTAGGAGTAACATAACAAGGTCACCATTAGCAGTATGGATTGTGTCTATTCATAATTTCAATATTAGAGGAAGATAGAGATATCAAACCACCACAACTCAACTATTACAAGAGTGATTCAACAATTGTAGATAGGGTTTGTATCAAAAATCTACATTCATATATAAACCATCGGTTCATAATCACCCCTAGGTAATACATAGGAAAACCATCGCTTTATTTGTATACTAAGGGAAACATTAGGTCAAACCATCATTTCTATGATACACTTAGGTAGGCACATAGGCAACCCATCGTTTCATTGGCTTACTTGAGTAAACACATAGAGAACCATTGTTTCTTTAACCCTGTTAGGTAACCCATCGATTATTTTAATTCATATAGCAATACCATCGGTTCATTCTTATACTTAGTCAAAAAGATCATTTCTGATGCTTTAAAATCGCATCGGATTGCTGATGTATTTAGACAATAAAAAAACCATCGGATTGTCAAATCACTTATCCAAAAAGATGACCATAAGATTATTGGGACACTTAGTCAAAATCAAGACCATCGATCATTGAAGTATTTAACCAAGAACAAGGCCATCGAATCATTATGGTACTAAGTCAAAATTGAGACCTTTGGATCTTTAGTAGGAAGAAAAACCCTAGGATTAGGTATTAGATAAATCATCATTCTATACACCAAGTAAACCCATCAGTTCATTGTAATACATAGCCAAAAATAAGATCATAGAATCATTTGGATACTTAGCCAAAAGTGATCCATTGGATTATTGAGAATACTTGGTCAAGAACAAGTCCATCAGTTTATTAGAACACTTAACCAAAATCAAATCCATCAATTCTTCAAGTCACTTGACCAAATCCAAAACCAACATTTCTTCATAATACTTAACCCACCAAAGTCATCGGTTCATGGGCAGCAAAGTCATCAACTCATTCACTTAACATAACCGTTGGGTTATTGACCTACTAATCCATTAATTCTTTTACCAAGTGAAATAAGGAATTAAAAACTGAGTAAAGACCATCAGTTTAAAGACCAATTAGAATGATCACTAAGAAACAACATAGTTTCCTTTACTTAAGTAAACCCATTTTTTTAAGGATAAAGAAAAACCATTGATTTATTTACTTAACCTAGTCATTGGATTATTGACTTGCATAGTCATGGGTTCATATATCAAGTAAGGTTAAAGTTACTCCCTCTAGGTACCACTATCCCCATCTACTCTTTTAAACAACCCATTATTCCAAAGACATGTTGAACCATCATTTTATGGACTAAGTATAACCATCAAATTCAGCACCAAGTATCACAATTGGTTTCTATACTAAGAGGGAAATCAATTATTCATACTGTGTAAAACCATCATTTCTTACCTCAAACACCAAGATAATTCATCTCCATACTAGAAGAATGGTGACATGATCTAATTATAGCTTAACAACACACAAATATCATGCATGAATATAAAGTAGTGCACATATCATCATTTTCCAACATAACCCAAGTTTTAGAGTATCAGCTATATATAGCAAGTTAAAAGAAAGAAAGAAACAAGATGAAAGTTACAAAACTTGCCTCAAGATGAAGGTGAATGTCCAAACAGCAAGGTGACTTAAGAAAAACCCTAGTTTTGCACTTCCAAAGCTCCAAGTAGGTCATTTATTCAAGAACAAGGTAGATCTAGGAAAAAGAGAGAAGAAAAGAGTTTCTTCAACTACATGTATGACCTTCCATAAAGAAATTCTAGAGTTCCACCCGTGGATGATGAGAGAAGTAAGATACCAGAATAGAAACTAGAGTGGACAAGAAGATATTACTTTGTTAGGGAAAGAAACTAGGTAAGGAAGATTCAAATATTCTTAAAGAAGCTTGTTCCAAACCCTAAGGCAACATGCATCCATGACCTCTTCAAGCTTCAGCCTCCAAGAGCTTCTCATCCGCAAAATGATGGCATAAGGTCTCTCTAGAAGAAAGAACAAGATAAGAGTGCAAAGGGTTCGTTTGGGAGAGAGGCAGAGGGTATATATAACCATGAGATAGAGAAAGGTGTCAAAAGGTTGAAAAACTAGTTTGCCATGAGTCAAAACTCAAAATTTGTCTTATCCATGCATGCTAGAGTTTACATAGGATCTTTACCATGATTTTCCATGGTTTCTTGCCTAAAAAAGATTATCAAGATGTACTATCAGAGTTCCTATCGGATTATGCATATGTGCTATCGGAAAACCCATCAGATTATCACCATACTTAGTCATTTTGCACATTTTGATCTCCCATAAGATTATACACTTCAACTGGGGTTTCCATTAGATTATGGGCCTCAAGGGGAGTCCATAGGATCTCCTATCACAAGGAGGAACCATCAAATCATCACTGAAAAGGTGAAGCCATCAAATTCCTACCATATTTAGAAAAATCATCGCATAGGTGAGAAACCCTAAGTCCCCAACCCTAGATGGATAGAGCAAATAATCCAATGGTGCATCTAGGAATCCATCGGTGAAACTATATCAAACATTGTGAAGGTTAGTATGAAGCACAACAAGCATGTGCAAAAATTACACATAAAACACTAGAAATGGAAAAATTGCACAAAAGTCCATAGAATCACTTATATTGCAAAACTCAATAAAACAATGTCCAAACTGGACTAAACTTCAAACATAGCTTAATGTCATGATATAAAATCATAAATTAGGGTTTATTAAGGAGTTAAGAACCAAATTAAGATAAGCAAGCATGTTTAACCATTAAGTTAGGTCAAGGTTCTTACAACCATAAACCCCTAATAGGGATTTCACATCTGAAATCTAAAGCAAACAAGGATGGGTATGTCGTATGCATATCATCCTACAACCTCCACATGGTTAGTTTTATACAATGATGATGTCATAACACCTTTACTAAGGTTGAGTCCTTCTCTCTCAACTTGTATATATATCATCCAGGATCAAAATAGAATCATACACATAGGAAACGTCCTCCTCTAACTCCACCTCTATTGTCTATATCATATGTCATGTGTTAGGGTGACACTTACTCAATAGGGAACATATAAACTATTGTGCAACTCTGGTAATAACTCCAACTCAGAACTTTAATGTCTTACAAGAGTTATTTGCATGTGCCTTATATCTATTTTATACTTGTCTTCAACTATTTCTAGATCATCATATCCTTTCCCTAAAATTTGTTGTACGATCTCAACACCCAAAAGTTGACACTTACCTACTTCACACCAATAAAGGGGGTGACCTACATCACTTTCCATGTATAGTCTTTGTATGATTCTATGTCTATGCTTCTTTAATAGTTTTCATAGTAGACAAACTCAATCAAACTCAAGTGGAAATCCTTTAACTAGCAAAAACTATAGAACACATGTTCACAATGGATTCTCCAAATATTTGAATGGTCCTTTCTGGATGACCATCTCTCTATAGGTGAAAGACAGTGTTGAATGTCAACTATGTCTCAACAAGCTTCTGGAATTCCTCATTGACTTGCTAACAATTGTACCCTTGGCCACAACCTTTGCCACGTCATGTTTCTATCTTGTTTGTCATCATAGATTTCTTCATATTGTGATACATCCTTATATTGGTGGGGTACATTCCATACACTGTGGAATTCGTCTCCTCAAATATTATCTTATTTATCCCATCAACTTTTGGAACCATTTTCTAGATGTGGAAAGACATTGTTCCATTGTAGCATCCCAGGATTTGAGGCCTCGGATATAATGATATTAAAAGGAATGATAGGACTACCCATATACCAAGGTGCACCTCCTTTTCAGGAAGCCCATCACTAAGAACTCCATAGTTAAGTGTGCTTGGCTTGGAGTAGTACTAGGATGGGTGACCAGTCGAGAAGTTGATCATGGCTTGTGTGTGAGTGTGGAGAAAGTTCCTTATTAAGGCTAGTGGTGGCCTATGGGGTCAGTTGTCATTCCCAAAACTCTACTAGAGCCTTGGGCAGTGGGCCCGGGTGTTACAAATGGTATCAGAGCCAAAACCCCTCCAGTAGGTGGGGCCCAGATGGGCATGGCATGCCAGTCTTTGTGCCATGTGATCTAGGCATGTTGGAAAGGGTTGTCCATGGTGATGTAGCCACCCTTGTGCTGGTATTCTGTGATCGAGAGTTGGGTGTCCATGGTCCATGTTGGGTCTGCACTGAAATGGGGATATGTTACGAGGCCACATAGTTGAGCCTTGACAAGGACGTCTAGAGTCTAACTGGGGGAGATTGTAACATCCCACGATTTGAGGCCTCGGATATAATGATCTTAAAAGGAATGATTGGACTACCCATATCACCAAGGTGCACCTCCTTTTTAGGAAGCCCATCACTAAGAACTCCATATCTAAGCATACTTGGCTTGGAGTAGTACTAGGATGCGTGACCAGTTGGGAAGTTGATCCTAGCTTGCATGTGAGCATGGATAAATCTCCTTGTTAAGGCTAGTGGTGGTATGTGGGGTCAGTCATCATTCTTGAAACCCTACTAGAGCCTTGGGTGGTGGGCCCGGGTGTTATACCCATCATCTAACTTATGGAATCCATCATGTTTCCACTATGCTACTTTGATCTACTACATCCATGTTGATTTGACTTGTCACTGTGTCAACAAGCTCGCCAACTGATATACTTCCAACTATACATCCCTCTTCTGAAGTGGCACTATCATGTCTTGTTTGTGACATGTTAAAGAGCATGACTATGCTTTATTTGCAAAGGCTGATAAAGGTAACATCTTGTATAGTTCACTAGCTACCATATTATCCTCATGTTTCTAAAGTTGTTGTGAAGCAAAAGAAATCACATTCATGTCCTGCATCAGCACACATCCCAAGCCATTCTTTAAAGAATCACAAAAATGACATAAACTCTTTATTGCCTTGGCAACACTAACACTAAAGAACTCTTTAACTTCTCCTTTCACCACTGACAAGAACTACACCTTCTGTAGTGTCTTGAGATACCTAGGAAGCTTTGGATCTTTATTGATGGCTTGTTCTGCTCCTACTCCAGCACTGATTTCCCTTCTTGGGATCTATGCCAATACCCTTCATAGATATAACATAACTCATAAAAGACACCCCGGACAATCAAAACTTGTACTTACTAAACTTATCATATAACTAGTGTTTCCTTAGTGACTCCAACGCTTGATGAAAATTTTGTTCATGTTGTTAACTATCTCTGGAGTGTGTCGAGATGTCATCAATAAACACTACATTAAACTAATAAAGATACAATCTAAACACCATGTTCATCAAGTCTGTAAATGCTTATTGATGCCTTGGTTATCCCATACAGCATAATCATGGACTAATACTAACCATACCTTTTCCTAAAAGTTGTCTTAGGTATGTCATCTGACTTGATCCCCAATTGATGATACACTAATCTATCTATAGAACCTCTCAATTGTTCAACCAATCATTTATCCTCGATAATGGCTAGTTTTTCTTCATTGTGATGTTATTCAACTATAGGTAATCCATGCAAAGAATCATAGAACCATCCTTCTTCTTTGAACAACATTGGAGGATCCCAAAACCAAACTCTTTCTAGAGAGGGGGAAACACCAAGAAACCATTTGGAAAACATATTCAAACTCACGTGCCACTGGTACACCCGGGATACTAGGACTCATCACCTTGGTAACCACTACATGTGATAAGAATACCTCACACCCTAGTCTCATCAGTTTCTCTATCATCATGGCGAACTCAAAACATGTAGGAAGAATCTTCCTAACTTCTTGGAAAGCCCAAAAGGCATTCCCATCACAAAATGTCATGATCTTGGCACTATAATCCAAAGCAACCATGTTCTTTTCCAGTATATCCATCTCTAGGATTACATGGAATCCTCGCATAACAAGTGGCATAAGGTCCACTTGAAAATGTGTCCCAAAAGAAATAACACAAGGGGAACGCACCTCTTGTAACACAACAACACTATAAAAAGGGGTTTCTAACTAGGGGTTATCGATCCTATCAATATCATGTAAGTTACAACTTTTCATGTATCATTTACCTTTTTCATCTGGGTTCCTTACCATCTACATAGGAATTATCATGATTATCATACTTCATTGCTCTTTCTTGTTGACTATTTATCATTCTTGTGTGCATCTTCTTGTGTTATCATGTTTCTCATTCACTTATCAAGGATGTAGCTCATCATTTGTAAACTTCCTTTCATTTACTATGGACCATCTTCATTTAATTTCCTTTACATGTCATGATATATTTTTCTTAACACCTTCTTTCACACATGGATTGGTCTGAGATTAACTCAATTTTCATTTTTTTATCTATCATTTTTCTTATTTAAAATCTCATGTGACACTTACAGTTGGAGTTCTTCTCTTCTTATATTAGTTTTACAACTTGAATCATTCCATTACCAAAGATTTCTCTCTCTTTTACTTCATTATATTCTAGATTCTTAGCTTCAAGAACTTCTTTTTAACTCATTTACATTCAGATTTAAGCTTCATGGTGCCATATATATTTTTTAATATCCAAAAACTTAGGTTTTGATGAGTTAAGGTATGATTTTCATCTTTCTTTAGGGGTAAGATTAAGACATTTTCACCATGATTTCGTATTTATTATGCTCCTTGGATTGTTTCCAAATGACAAATTGAATAGAGTGATCAGAACGATAAGAATCAAAGAGTTCCACACTTATGTTTTCTTTGATAATTGAATACCTAGACAGGGTATCCAAGTACTAAGTTCAGGCAGTATTCATTACGTTCATGTCATGTTCATCACTTGGTCATCATCCTAGTCCTAATTCCTAGTGTCCATGTAGACCCAGCTAACCTAAAGATATGATACCACACTTGTTACATCCTATTATGCTAAATGAGATTACTCAAAACCAAAACAAAATCAATTATGAATTAATCACATCCCTAAAAGAGGAAAAATTAAAACCAATTTGAGCTTCCCAAACATGTCCAAGAACATTTACATGAAGGCCCAACATCTTTCATAATTTCATATATATTACACCAAGTAGCTTTACAATTATTTTGTGTCCTCATCCACAACATACATACAGAAGATTTTATCCACATGTCCAACATGTTTAAGCATCAAAAAATACCAAAGCATTGAGTCGATTAACATTATTTTGTAGGTATTAGATGTAGCTAACCTCATGGGCATATCTAATAACATAAGTAGAGCTAACAACATAAGCATATCTAACAGCAAAAGCATATTTGAAAGCATATGCATATCTAACAACATAAGTGTATTTAACAACATAAGCATATATAACATCATAAGCATATCTAATAGTATCAACATGGTTACTTTCTCTTATTGCTTTAAACATTATCTATATAAGAAAGGAGCAAGCAAGGGTTCTCATCCAAGGTGAGTTAGTGTATAACCCTAATCAAATATGCTACATATCTAGATTACATCTTTTATTTATACCCTGAGGGTTTGATGCGTACCACTCAAACTTCCAATTGACCACTCCAAAGTTGCAATCAATCCCCTATAAGATCTAGGAGAGTCAGAATCCTAAAATATATTATGTTCAGTCAGTATGAGTGTGTGGTAGTGACATATGTGTCAAGTTGCAGTCATTCTAGTCCACCCTTGGTACACATGCCACGACACTAGGTATTAGGGTACTCAAAAGCCTATCATCTGAGGTACAATTGTAGTCATCCTCAATCAGATCACATATACATATATCAGAGATGTTGCCTCAACCACTCTCAACCTGAGGCAACCTGTTAGGGAAAACCATCATTTCTATGACACAGTTAGGTAGACACATAGGCAACCCATCATTTCATTGGCTTACTTGAGTAACATATGGACAAACCATTGTTTCTTTAACTTTGTTAAGTAACCCATCGATTCTTTTAATTCATATAGTAATACCATATGTTCATTCTTATACTTAGTCAAAAACATCACTTCTCACACTTAGGAATCCCATCAGATTGTTCATATATCTAAACAATAACAAAACCATCGAATTGTCAAATCACTTAGCCGTAAAGATGACCATCGGATCATTGGGGCACTTAGTCAAAATCAAGACCAACAGATCATTTAAGTATTTAACCAAGAACAAGGCCACTGAATCGTTATGGCACTTAATCAAAATCAAGACCTTCAGATCTTTAGTAGATAAATCATCATTATATTCACCAAGTAAACCCATCAGTTCATTGTAATGCATATCCAAAAACAAGATCATTGGATCATTTGGATACTTAGCCAAAAGCAATCCATCCAATTATTGAAGGTATTTGGTCAAGAACAAGTCCATCAGTTTATTATAACACTTAACCAAAATCCCCATCAGTTCATCAAGGCACTTGACCAAAGCAAAAACTAACGTTTCTTCAAAATACTTAACCAACCAAAACCATTAGTTCATGCACAATAAATTCATCAACTAATTCACTTAGCATAACCATTGTGCTATTGACCTACTTATCCATTAATTCTTTTACCAATTGAAATTAGGAATTAAACGCTAAGTAAAGAATATAGGTTTAAAGATGTAGTAGATTCATCAAAAAGCTACAACATAGTTTCATTTACTCGAGTAAAACCATTGTTTCAAGGATAAATAAAAACCATCATTTTTATTTACTTAACCAGTCATTGGATTATTAACTTACATAGTCATGGGATCATATATCAAGTAAGGTTAAAGCTTCTCACTCTAGGTAACACCACCACCATCTACTTTTAATAAACCCATTATTCCAAAGACATGTAGAACCATCATTTTAGAGACTAAGTATAAAGTATAACCATCAAATTCAACACCAAGTATCACAATTGGTTTCTATACTAAGAGGGAAATCAATTATTCATATTGAGTAAAACCATCCTTCTTACCTCCAAAACCAAGGTAATTCATCTCCATACTAGAAGAACATTCACATGATCTAATTATATCTTAACAACACACAAATATCATGCATGTATGTAAAGTAGTGCACATATGATCATTTTCCACCATAATACCAAGTTTCCAGGTATGATCTATATAGAGTAAGTTAAAAGAAAGCAAGTACAGGGATGAAAGTTATATAACTCACCTCACGATGAAGGTGAACGTCCAAATAGCAAGGTGTCTCAATAAAAACCCTAGATTTGCACTTCCAAAGCTCCAAGGTAGCTCCTTTCGACAAGAACATGGTAGATTTAGGCAAAAGTGAGAAGAAAAGAGTCTCTTCAACAACATGCACGACCTTACATCAAGAAATTCTAGAGTTATGCCCATGGATGAGGGGATAAGGAAGAGAACAATAAGGATTCTAGAGTATAGAAGAATATATTACATGGTTAGGGCAAGAAATTGGGTTAGGAAGCTTCAAACATTCTTGAAGAAGCTTTATCTAGACCCTAGGGCAACATGCATCCATTATCTCTCCAAGTTTCAACTCCAAGAGCTTCTCCTCCAAAAAATGGTGGCCTAGGGTCTCTCTAGAAGAAAGAACAAGATAAGGATGCAAATGGTTCATTTGGGAGACAGTTGGAGGGTATATATATCTAAGGAAAGAGAGAAAAGTCACATAAGGTTGAAAAACAAGCTTTCCATGTGTCAAAACTCAAAATCCACCTTATCCATGCATGGTAGAGTTTCCATGGGATATTTACCATGAATTCCCACGATTTCATGCCTTAAGAAGATTATAAAGATGTACTATCAGAGTTCCCATCGGATTATGCATATGTGATATCAGAAAACACATTGGATCATCGACATACTTAGTCATTTTGCACATGATGATCTCCCATAGGATTGTACACTTTAACTAGGGATTTCATCAGATTATGCACCACAATGGTAGTCCATAGGATATCCTAGCATAATGAGCAACCATCAAATCATCACTCATAAGGTGAATCCATCGAATTCCTACCATACTTAAGAAAATCATCACATAGGTAAGAAACCCTAAGTTCCCAACCCAAGATGGAGAGAGAAGATAATATGATGGTGCATCTAGGTATCCATGAGTGAAACTATATCAAACATTATGAATGGTAGTATGAATCACAACATGCATGTGTGAAAATTACGCATAAAACCCTAGAAATGAAAATTTTAGACAAAAGTCCATATAATCACATATATTGCAAAACTTAATCAAACAATGTCCAAACTAGAACAAACTTGAAACAAGCTTAATCTCATGATATCAAATCATAATGTAGGGTTTTATTAAGGAGTTAAGAACCCAATTAAAATAAGCAAGCATGCTTAACCATTAAGCCAAGTAAGGGGTCTTACTACTGTCGTCATCTATATCGATGTAGATCTACATCTTTTTTGGTCTACATCTATATAAATCTACACTACCTTCATCTACAACATTGCCAATCTACACCTTTGTAGATATTCACTGCCATCATCAATATCTTTGTTGATGTACATCTCTACAGATCTATACTACCTTCACCTACTGTACTGTTGATCTAATCCATGCCACTATGATTGAGATTTAATTCAAAATCATGGAAAATGATCTCTTTTTTTGGTTGATATTCAGGACACATCATCCCTATATTGCTATTGTGGACATTTGAAAGGATTTATCCATCATTTTCCACTATCTCTGGGTTTTTTTACTATTTTTTCCACTAACACAACATATCGCTTCTTGACACAACATGTAGCTAGTGTTATGCTTTGTTCACAACTTGGTTCACAAAATCTTCTTGATAACACAGTATGTTGGGTGCATTTGATACGGCATGTTGCCTAACTAACATGGCGTGTCATTTGTGTTTTGCCCCGATATTTTTCAAATTGACACAACTTGTCTCCAGCTGTTGCTGTTGCATCTTGGCATGCAACATCATCTACAATGATTCTATAACATGGCTAAGGTTTATAAACATGGATAATCCCTATCGTTATCCTTACTAGCAAAACATATCTTTCTTTTCCTGCAATTTAGATTTCTTTTGTTCTTTAACCCCCACCCCTTTTAACCCTACATACATATTTCCTACCTACTCAATACTTGTATTACCCCTCATATACATATTCTATCTAATGATAATCAGATCCTACAATTTTTTGACCTAGTTTGGTAATAAAAAGATCCATTTATTTTTGTATCCAGATCTACATAATCAGGTCATGTTGCACATTTGCATGAGTATTTGGTTACCTCCACCACATTTTGCCTACATAAACACAACCTCTACCGTTATTTTTGACTCTCCTGCCCAACCACTCTCTTGACTCTTTTCATGGTTAGCATGAGGATGAGAATAAAGGATGATGAATAGAGGGTAGAGATGAGATGGATGAGAGAAAAATAAGATCCTAGTTCTATCTTCTTCTATAGATACATCTTCATGCTACTTTTATTGCTATTACATATGGATCCTTTTGCTACTATGTGGTTGTGACGTCCCCGGATTTTCTAAAACTTAATCTGATGTGAGACGTCCAAATTGAAACCCTCACCTCAGCGAGCATTCCAATTTAAACATCCCACACTAGGCTAAGAAGAAGAAACTCAAGGGAGTCAGAAGGAACATACATCAGTAGCACATGTACATGAACAATAATAAAACCACAACACTTGTTCACCATTCAACATATAATTACAACATGAATTGTTACAACATTTGATATTACATATTGAATAGCAAACTATACATATACATGAGCTACAGCTAAACAACGGGATCTTAAGACAACAGGTCCACCTGTACATCAGCTCGCTACACAACTCGCAACTATCCTGGATCTTCAAGAGCATAACCACAACCTAAACAAAAAGATTACATGCGGTACACGTCAGCACAATATTTCGTGAATATTGTACTGAGTACGCCTACGTGTCTTTTATATACCTCTCATCATATCTTGGCAATAAGATAAAACTAATGTACTTGGCAGTAACAGAAGAATATAAGAAAAGCGTATACTTGCACAGAGATATTCATTAACAAAAGAGAACACATATTTTAATCATATTTCCATCATATATCTCGTACATCTTCCCCTAGGGCTTTGATGCTTTTCAGGCCTTATGATCTACTACCAAAGAGTTTGAGATCATTTTACGTGTGATCTACTACCAAAGAGTTTGAGATCTAACACATGTGATCTACTACCAAAGAGTTTGAGATCACTTCAATGCACTGTACTACCAAAGAGTTTAGTGCTATCATATGATGGACCAGATATCTTATGTTTCATGTGTTCATAGCCATAAGTATGGAAAGTCATGCAACATATCATACAAGAACAATCATTTCAATCAATACCATATGCCAAGTATTTTACTACTCATATAACACAAGCATATTGTATAATAAGCCAAGTAAGAGGTAATGGCGTACCTTCCAAAGAGACATCCTAATCACATATGTATTCCTGATATCAACTATATCCTTGATTAAACCTGATTAAGACAAGATCATACACTATCATCAGGTTCTTATCATCTTGCATATCATCTTAACCCTAATCGTGTTCATATTAGGGTTTCACTTAGCTCATTAGGATATTCTCATTATTATTTCTTGTCTATCTCTTCTTATTATCTAGGATTGCTGTTACAGATGTTGTATTCTAGATTATGATCAATAAATCTGATTGTTTGGTTACATGTGATTATGTATACATATTAACTCTAGATCATATTCATTTAGCATATTAGGGTTTTATATCACATGAAGAGTCATTATCATGTTTCCATTAATTTCATGTATATAAACTGACCTCAGA
Source organism: Alisma plantago-aquatica (assembly GCA_963693085.1). NCBI lineage: Eukaryota > Viridiplantae > Streptophyta > Magnoliopsida > Alismatales > Alismataceae > Alisma > Alisma plantago-aquatica. The sequence continues at coordinate 1,344,022,988 of OY856412.1, read as the reverse complement.
GTTACATATTATCTTCTAATTACTGATATGAGATTACTCTGTAAATTTCATCATTTATAGAGCACGTATGTATTTATTGCATTTTATTAGGGTTATTAGCCCTAATTAGACATATTAATCAAAATATATAATTTCGTGCATCAATATGATCATCATTGACATCAGGTGCATTAAAAACATTATTAAAGAGTTACTGAAACATTCTCATAATAGTAGGTCTTCATTTATTATTTATTAGGCATTAAAAGAGCATTGCACATCTTTCATGATATCACTGAGATTTAACCATCAAAAGTCTGATATTATAGTTTTAGATTGTTCTACGCATTTTTCTAAACATTTTGGTACCTTATTTGTATTTTTCTGAGCATCGAGCTATTTTATACGAATTAAACAACATCTGGGAATTTCTGAGTGTTTTACCTTTTTTGGCCAATCATGTTGCGCCACGTGGCCACATTGGGCGTGGCTCACTCCTCCTTCACCCACGTTGAGCCGGCTAGTTTTTCCTGGTTTGACCGGGCCGGTTCATGGCTGACTTGGGCCGCCCTTCTCTTTCATTCCCCACTCGCGAGTCCCCAGCGGGGCTCTGTTCTCCTGCGGAACTGGCCTCCGCGGCTAGGAAGCCCAGGTGCCATCGCTGGCCTGCTGAGAGGTCGACGCCTCTCAGCCTGCTTCTCCGTCGAGCACCGCCATAGTGCAGGGAACCGATGTGGGATCAACATCCCCCCTCCTTCTTTCATGATCCACGCGAAGCAGCGCCCGACACGTCGTTCTACACCAGGAACCCGTCGCCGCCTGGTCTCCTCTCCCATGCGAGAGTCAGGCCGCCGACACTGACATTCTTCTCTTGGTGCCATCGTGCGGTTTGTCGTCACCCTCGTCCTCACGACCTCGTTCCCACCAGTGCTCCAGTGCACGAGACCTCCGCTGCCTCTGCCTACTCACCGCCGCTGCGGTGAGGTTCTTCTTCATGGTCTCCGCGATCTCAACCTCTCGCCTGAAGAGTGTGCGCCCACCTCAAGCCCACACTATCCCTCGCATCGTGTGAACAGGAGCTTTATCAAACGGTCTCATGTGTTCTTGTGCGGGGCGTCGCTGCACCACGGTGGACTACAACCGATATTCTGCCACTGTCAAGGGCTACAGGGAAGCGCGGATCTCCTTCTCCAAATCACTGAGATAGTGTGGTCTCTAATCTTGTTTCTTGGGAGCCAGTCGGTCTAGCTGGCTGTTGTGGACTCGCCTGCCTCGCATCCTCCCTCCTTAACTGGCTTCTACCTCCATTTCCTACTCCGACCCATCACTTGTTTACTGCAGTGGAGAGCTGGTGGAAATGGAGGGCTCTGGCTATTTGTACGCTGAACTGATGACCACAAATGAGGAGTCAAGGCACTCCTTACAATGAGTAGAATGAAACCGTTCTATCAGCCTTGCTCGTACCCACCTCTATCATGACGTGGGATCGTGGGGGAATGTGGCTCAGCTGGCTCCTCTCCCTTGTTCTAACTGCAGGGTAGGAGACGACTGAAAGTCATCAGATCGGGTCCATCCTATGGTCACAACAAGGCCACGTCCTGAATCTGTAGTTCCTTAAGCCTGTGAGGTGCGCGGCATTTATATAGATAAGGAACTTATCTCTACTAGCTTAATAATATGCACATAGTTGCAATTATTAAAACCTACATAACTTCCCTCCAAACTAGATGCACCTTCCTATGATTAAAACTCACATATGCATATTCCAATATCAAAAACAAGAACAAGATTATCCGATTGGGTTTTCAAGAATACCAAAAGTTCACTCCGTCACATCCTACACACCTTAAAATAAATTTCGTCCTCAAAATTAAGCCAGAAAAACCACTTTATCACATCATATACATCTTAAAAGAACTTTCGTCCTCGAAAGTCAACCATACTTGTACTCCAAGCAAAACTACCATGTCTGCATCCACATGTAGGCACTATTCTCTGTGTAACATATCCACAAAGGTTACCTAGAACCATGTATCTAAAGCACTATTAGGGGGTTTCACAACCATCTTGGTGCACAAACACTCCATTCAAGGTTAAACTCAGAGTTTAGGAACTTTGATCATCTTATGACATATTTCATATTTTAGGATTGCATCCTTATTTTTAGCCATACATTAGGGTTCCCACATCATATTACCACATTCCAAAGGAGTTAGCTAAAGTTACCCCATTGTATCAAGGTGTCATCAACATTTTATAGAGCAAAATGTTAGAACATATTCAACATTAATATATATCTTTAGGAGGGAGTTAATTATCATTAACTCACTTTATTCATCTAGATCATATCAAGGTGTCAAAAGCATTATGTTGTGCTATTTATCAAACTATATCTTTCATCTTTATTAAGCACTAAGATTAACATCTTATGTAACATGTATCATTCATATGATCTTAATTCATTGCTCATAATAAATTGAAACAGTTATTGGTGATTTTGTCACAAGATTAACTGAAAGTATCACATTATCATCTTGATTTGTGTACATGGTTAACCATCTTTAATATATCATCATTATTCGTGTACATGGTTAATCATTTATGCATTGATATCTATCAAGCCATCTCTAGGTTTTCATCACATCATGTCTATATATCACATCTCGAGATTAAATCACATCTTTACATACATTATGTCATGATTGTGCTAAACAAACTTATATAAGTGGCTCAAATATCAAAACTTTATTTAGGCCAAAAGAGGTTCCTCTAACCCTTACCACGAGGGTTGTTTCATGCTCAGTCTCTCTGAGCTAACTCAACTCTATGAGTATCTCACAAACAAAACTTTATCTTTCCTCTCGGTCTAGGGTTCTCAGATTACCTCATTGGCACTAAGGATGGCCTTACAGACTCAAGCCACAAAAGCAAAAACCAAAACATGCTATGACATACTATTCATAGGTCTTCTACATGTGAAACATCTTATCCAAAACTTCTCTTATATACACCACTAGATTCCTATGTGGGAAACCACCAACCCGAGCATGAGGCTTCACAGAAGCTAACATAGCTACCTCCTCCAGGGTCTTGGGCTCTCTCCCTCACCCAGATGGCAGACACTCATTTTCATGTTCTCATATGCACATATATAACCAGCCTCTCTCTGACTCTAGGGTTTGGTCCTCCCAAGGACATCTAGGGTTCAACAAGACTATAGAAATCATACATAAAGCAACTCAGCTCAATCACTCAGGAGTACTCTAGTTTAGGACATATCATATCACATATCTCATAATTATGATATCTTGGAGTTTAGGTCCTCTAACCTTCTCCCAATGGGTCTCACTCTCTCTGGAGTTAACCCTAAAACTGGTCCCAACACTAGAGGTCCTCCTTTGTAAAAGAGATTGAGGCTCATGCTGACTCACAACCTCGTCTCAACTTAACATATCTTATCTCATAAAAGCCTATTTAATTTCATCATCAAAACTCATCTTGCATCCTCAAATTGAACTTGGGTCCTTATAGATAAACATATATCATCATAAACATCTTATACCATCTCTATAAGACTTAGATCATATCAAAACTTATTTCATCTACTCCATCTATCACATATTCCCAACAAGGCTCTAGACATCTATTCTAGAACTACTCTCTCTTCTAGACTGATGTCATTCACTTTCACTTAGGTTTCATGACCCCCTCCTACTCGTACATGTGTGGGGACACATTTTTGTAATACATATACATAATAAAATATTATATAGTTTTTCTCCGATAAAACAAACGTCAGAGAAAACTATCGAGGTTCGATCCGACTGGAATCAAAAACCAAATCCTGAAAACGAGTGTCCCACACATAATAGAGAGTCCAATGCCATGAAAACTAAGGAAAAGGGTGAGAACATGGTATAGACTAGTGTAGCTACTCTAGACAACGAGCGCCATATGTCTAGGGTTTCTCTTCCCTTTATGCACGTCATTTCCAAATAGTGCAACGTCCCATACCGCTGCACTACAAGGAAAGAACGACATCTAAGGACTTGCTACTGAACAAGCACCAGTCTAGACCTAGTTCTCGGACATCTAGGTGCTAACCTAGAGGTTAGGTCAGATCTAGTCTCTAAAAGACGACTAATCTAACCCTAAAATATTATTAAGTTCAAGGTTCTTTAGTTTTGAGTTGCATAATGAGCAAAGGTTAGGCTTTGCTATTGTTCATGCTCTGATACCACCTGTGACGTCCCCGGATTTTCTAAAACTTAATCTGATGTGAGACGTCCAAATTGAAACCCTCACCTCAGCGAGCATTCCAATTTAAACATCCCACACTAGGCTAAGAAGAAGAAACTCAAGGGAGTCAGAAGGAACATACATCAGTAGCACATGTACATGAACAATAATAAAACCACAACACTTGTTCACCATTCAACATATAATTACAACATGAATTGTTACAACATTTGATATTACATATTGAACAGCAAACTATACATATACATGAGCTACAGCTAAACAACAGGATCTTAAGACAACAGGTCCACCTGTACATCAGCTCGCTACACAACTCGCAACTATCCTGGATCTTCAAGAGCATAACCACAACCTAAACAAAAAGATTACATGCGGTACACGTCAGCACAATATTTCATGAATATTGTACTAAGTACGCCTACGTGTCTTTTATATACCTCTCATCATATCTTGGCAATAAGATAAAACTAATGTACTTGGCAGTAACAGAAGAATATAAGAAAAGCGTATACTTGCACAGAGATATTCATTAACAAAAGAGAACACATATTTTAATCATATTTCCATCATATATCTCGTACATCTGCCCCTAGGGCTTTGATGCTTTTCAGGCCTTATGATCTACTACCAAAGAGTTTGAGATCATTTTACGTGTGATCTACTACCAAAGAGTTTGATATCTAACACATGTGATCTACTACCAAAGAGTTTGAGATCACTTCAATGCACTGTACTACCAAAGAGTTTAGTGCTATCATATGATGGACCAGATATCTTATGTTTCATGTGTTCATAGCCATAAGTATGGAAAGTCATGCAACATATCATACAAGAACAATCATTTCAATCAATACCATATGCCAAGTATTTTACTACTCATATAACACAAGCATATTGTATAATAAGCCAAGTAAGAGGTAATGGCGTACCTTCCAAAGAGACATCCTAATCACATACGTATTCCTGATATCAACTATATCCTTGATTAAACATGATTAAGACAAGATCATACACTATCATCAGGTTCTTATCATCTTGCATATCATCTTAACCCTAATCGTGTTCATATTAGGGTTTCACTTAGCTCATTAGGATATTCTCATTATTATTTCTTGTCTATCTCTTCTTATTATCTAGGATTGCTGTTACAGATGTTGTATTCTAGATTATGATCAATAAATCTGATTGTTTGGTTACATGTGATTATGTATACATATTAACTCTAGATCATATTCATTTAGCATATTAGGGTTTTATATCACATGAAGAGTCATTATCATGTTTCCATTAATTTCATGTATATAAACTGACCTCAGAGTTACATATTATCTTCTAATTACTGATATGAGATTACTCTGTAAATTTCATCATTTATAGAGCACGTATGTATTTATTGCATTTTATTAGGGTTATTAGCCCTAATTAGACATATTAATCAAAATATATAATTTCGTGCATCAATATGATCATCATTGACATCAGGTGCATTAAAAACATTATTAAAGAGTTACTGAAACATTCTCATAATATTAGGTCTTCATTTATTATTTATTAGGCATTAAAAGAGCATTGCACATCTTTCATGATATCACTGAGATTTAACCATCAAAAGTCTGATATTATAGTTTTAGATTGTTCTACGCATTTTTCTGAACATTTTGGTACCTTATTTGTATTTTTCTAAGCATCGAGCTATTTTATATGAATTAAACAACATCTGGGAATTTCTGAGTGTTTTACCTTTTCTGGACAATCATGTTGCGCCACGTGGCCACATTGGGCGTGGCTCACTCCTCCTTCACCCACGTTGAGCCGGCTAGTTTTTCCTGGTTTGACCGGGCCGGTTCATGGCTGACTTGGGCCGCCCTTCTCTTTCATTCCCCACTCGCGAGTCCCCAGCGGGGCTCTGTTCTCCTGCGGAACTGGCCGCCGCGGCTAGGAAGCCCAGGTGCCATCGCTGGCCTGCTGAGAGGTCGACGCCTCTCAGCCTGCTTCTCCTTCGAACACCGCCATAGTGCAGGGAACCGATGTGGGATCAACATCCCCCCCTCCTTCTTTCATGGTCCACGCGAAGCAGCGCCTGACACGTCGTTCTACACCAGGAACCCGTCGCCGCCTGGTCTCCTCTCCCATGCGAGAGTCAGGCCGCCGACACTGACATTCTTCTCTTGGTGCCGTCGTGCGGTTTGTCGTCACCCTCGTCCTCGCGACCTCGTTCCCACCAGCGCTCCAGTGCACGAGACCTCCGCTGCCTCTGCCTACTCACCGCCGCTGTGGTGAGGTTCTTCTTCATGGTCTCCGCGATCTCAACATCTCGCCTGAAGAGTGTGCGCCCACCTCAAGCCCACACTATCCCTCGCATCGTGTGAACAGGAGCTTTATCAAACGGTCTCATGTGTTCTTATGCGGGGCGTCGCTGCACCACGGTGGACTACAACCGATATTCCGCCACTGTCAAGGGCTACAGGGAAGCGCGGATCTCCTTCTCCAAATCACTGAGATAGTGCGGTCTCTAATCTTGTTTCTTGGGAGCCAGTCGGTCTAGCTGGCTGTTGTGGACTCGCCTGCCTCGCATCCTCCCTCCTTAACTGGATTCTACCTCCATTTCCTACTCCGACCCATCACTTGTTTACTGCGGTGGAGAGCTGGTGGAAATGGAGGGCTCTGGCTATTTGTACGCTGAACTGATGACCACAAATGAGGAGTCAAGGCACTCCTTACAATGAGTAGAATGCAACCGTTCTATCAGCCTTGCTCGTACCCACCTCTATCATGACGTGGGATCGTGGGGGAATGTGGCTCAGCTGGCTCCTCTCCCTTGTTCTAACTGCAGGGTAGGAGACGACTGAAAGTCATCAGATCGGGTCCATCCTATGGTCACAACAAGGCCACGTCCTGAATCTGTAGTTCCTTAAGCCTGTGAGGTGCGCGGCATTTATATAGATAAGGAACTTATCTCTACTAGCTTAATAATATGCACATAGTTGCAATTATTAAAACCTACATAACTTCCCTCCAAACTAGATGCACCTTCCTATGATTAAAACTCACATATGCATATTCCAATATCAAAAACAAGAACAAGATTATCCGATTGGGTTTTCAAGAATACCAAAAGTTCACTCCGTCACATCCTACACACCTTAAAATAAATTTCGTCCTCGAAATTAAGCCAGAAAAACCACTTTATCACAGTGGTGTTCATTTTTCTTCTATGTGGATTATTATACTATTATGTGGACTCTTGATGACATTTTTGTTGCTACTGTGTGGTCTTGCTTTTTCTTATATGTGGAGGTTTTTGCTATGAGGAGCTTTCTTCTACTACAATTGATCTATTTACCTTATGAAGATCCTGAGAAACTTATTCATCATCACTACTTCTATGGAGTCGTCTACTTCACTTCTACTATTTGTTTATTGTTATTCTATACGATGATATCATTATCGCTACTTGTGTTATGATTAGCATATTTTTTGTTGCTTTGTGATTGAGTACTATCATATGTCTATCCTATATTTGCACATTGACTATTTGTCAGTACTCTCGCACATTAACCATTATTACGACTATGACCCAGCTCTCTTTGAAATGTGATATCTGACAATGTGATGGATACTTTATGATGAGAGAAGATGATGAAGATTTTTATTGGTGCTTTTAAATATACATGATGGAGCATCATATACATTGGATCTTGGAGTCCTTTATCTGCTTGCTACTTCACACACTAGTCTTCTGTCTGGATACATCATCTATTTTTTGCTAGTGTGTGTCGCACTCTTTGGCTTGTTCATGCCTTTTGGATGTTGACTCTTTTCATGTCCATGACTTGTATGCACATTGACTACTATTTCTTATGTTTGAACACTCTCTAGTCTATTTGATGATGATAGTGACTGAGATGAATACTATGATGTCTATGTGTTGTTGTTTACTAATGCTCTAGATGCCACTTCAGAGTGATTAAGAGCTCCTTCTACCTACCTACCTACCTACTTTGAGATTATTAGCTTGGGGGAGTATTTGAGTGATCTATTGTAATATTAAGGGGGAGAAACATTCTTATATGGGCTTGATTTATCTTTTATAATATTCCTCTAGACTTCCTATTTGTTTTAAAGCTAACTTGGGATCCTCCCAAGCTCCAACTTGAGGGGAAGTATTAGAGAGTTTACTTAATTAGTTAATTAAGTTGTTTGGTCTATGTGTAATATGGGCCCAATTGTGTCTTGACCCATTAGGATTTTTCTTGAGTCTATATGCCACCCCCTTATCCTATATTTAGGAGAGGTGGGATGCCGTTCAATAAATAAGAAAAACCACACAAGGAAATTTCCCCATCATATTGTTTTTCCACAAAGTTTCGGGCATTTTCTACGACTTTTCATGAGAGGGGGAGGAAATTACAAATAATGTGGAAAAGGCATCCATTTTATGTTCGTCCACCATGGGTCGGGTGTGATTTAGTGGTGTAGGGAAATCTGCTCCAGTTTTCATGTAGTTGTGCTCATGCCTTTGGATGGCAAGCCCACACTATGTGATTAGAGACTTAGTGAGGCCGACTTCACTCACACGAGAAGGGAGAGTGGGAGTGAGGCTGCTAGGATGTGGCACAGCATTGACCATCAATCCTAGGTGCATGATGGGTCAACGAGTTTGTCCAAACAAGATAACATCTGTCCAATGAGTGAGAGTAGGAGAGGGGAAAGTGGAGAGGTGGTGACTTGGTTATTGGATGGAAAATACATGACAGACGGATTGAGTGCAGTCTGATGGTTGACAGTAGTCATCTTACTTAGCTTGTTCAAGCAAAGCTACCATTGTGTAGATTATGTGACCACAAGGAGAAAACTCTAGGTAGTGAGTCTCAGAAGAAGTGTTGTAAAAAACAATGGAGCTTCACAGGTGGAGTCATCCTTTTTATAGGAGGAAGGAGGTCAAAATAGGGGATCAAGGTTTCTCATTGCAACTATTATGATGTGTGTGTGTGGAAGTGGTAGTCATCCCCCTTACTAAGACCATGCCTCTTAATACAAGTTATGACATGGATTTGGGATGGCAAAGTTCATGTACAAGGCATCAATTATGTATGAGGAGGTTTGTAGAGAGATGCCAACCCAGCCAGTGTTCTAAAAAGCGGTAATCGGTGTATGGGCAGAGAGGGTACCGAATAGAGTATATACGGTATGCGGGAGTATAAGTGAGAGAATATTCGGTTTTAATCCGTTTTGATTTTTTTTAAATGTTAATCATAAATATATGTAAATTATATATAGACCATATAATAATGACAATGATAAGTAATTAGAAACATTTATAAGTAATAGACTAATATTGAATTCAAAAGTAGTTAGAAACATTGATGAAATTTGTGAAGAAAACATTGATAAGTAATTACAAACATTGATAAGTCATAGACTAATATCACATTAATAAGTAATTATAAACATTGATAAGTAATAGACTAATATTGCATGGATAAGTAATTAGAAACATTGATAAGTCATAGACTAATATTGCATTAATAAGTAATTAGAAACATTGATAAGTAATAGACTAATATTGCATTAATAAGTAACTTGAAACATTGATGAAATTAGAGAAGAAACCTTAATAAGTAATTAGAAACATTGATAAGTCATAGACTAATATTGCATTAAGAAGTAATTAGAAACATTGATGAAATTAGAGAAGAAAACATCAACAATAAGGATCAGTTCAATAAACATTAACTATAAACTTATTGAGAAAATATGAGGAGAAAACCAAATATGTAAAGTGGAAGAAGAGAATGTAATTGTAATGACCAATAGTAGTATTAGAAAAAATTAATGTAAAAAAAATTATTACTAGCATTTGATTTTGAAAATCGCTGATTAATCGACCGATTATACCCCGGAACGGTCGATTAATCAGTCATGGACCGATTATAGGCTGATTATTCATATTCGGAGCGGTAGACCCCCAAAACCAATTATTCAGCTGATTATACTGATTTTCTGAACACTGAACCCAACTACAATACAACATGGCTACAGTTGTCACATGTAGTGGTGGGATACGACCTCCTACCATCCAATCCCAATGAAATATGTGGTGGATCAATCAAGTAGTCAGGGGATAGGTGCACATATAACTTCACCCCACATACGAACTGGCCATTGGGTCAATATCGAATGGGGTTCCAAAATGATGGATCAAGAAAATGAGTAAAAATGAGAAAACATGGAAATAGGGGCTATTAATAGGGATTTTCTAGGGAAATTTGTATCTCTAAAAAGGGGACCAAATTTAATGAATATTTTAAAATATGCTTAGAAAAATATGTGCTCTTCATAGAAAAACTTTGGGGTTAAAGGGAGATAGTTAAGATGAGTCAAAAATCTAAAAATTTCAACTAGTATTTAACAAATTTAAGATTATACAAAAAGGTTCAAAAAGGCATTTATCAAACATGAGATGATTATTGATAAATACATAATGCAAAATTACTCAAATAGATATAATGTAGTGAAATTGAACAAGTTATGAGCATAGAAGTGCATATAAGAAAGAGAGATAAAACTCACTTCATCAAATCCTCCTTTCCTTAAAATGAATTTTATCCTCAAATTAGACATCCTTGAGATAACAAAAATGGGTGTCCATATCAAACTTCAGTTCCCACATGGCATAGTCATTGTTTTGATATTTCTATGGAACCTTCATCGTGTCAATGTTCTTGTTTCTGAGCTTCTTGGTGCAGCTGTCAAGAATCTTGATGGGAACTTATTGATAGACCAGTTCCCTTCATCTGAATCATTAATGATTAAGGAGATGGTAGGGATCTTTGATGTACACCTTGAGATTGGATTTGGGAAAAATAGTATGAATCATATGGCATTGAGGGTTTAAAGCTAGCCTATAAGTGTAGTACTTGATACAGTTTGAAATATTGAAAGGCCCCACATATCTAGGACTGAGCTTTCCTTTGTTCTTCACAATTTCCCTTATCGAGCTGATTTTCATATAGACATGTTCCCCAGACCAAAAAGTATGTCCTAAAGGAACATACAAACGAATTTTATCTATCATGTTCCCTCTTTAGAATCTGCTTGGTAAGATTCAAATTGTTTTGATACTATTATAGCTCTTCAGATTTCATAATCTATCTTTAACAGACTTCATCCCAGTACAGAGATGATCTGCACAACCTTCCATATGAGGCTTCATATGAAGGCATTATTATTTTGGATTAGTTTTTATTGAACATGAACTTTACTAAAGTAATTTAATGGTCCCACAAGCCTCCATGGTCTAGAACATAAGACTGCAACAATTTTCATAAGATCTATATTTTTTAGATTGCTCGTCCGTCTGTGGGTGATAAGTTGTACTAAAGCTCAATTTTGTCCTCATCTTGTTCTGGACATCCTCCCATAAGTGAGAGGTTGAACTTTTCATCCTTGTTAGAAACAATAATCCCATGCAGATGCATTATCTTCTTAATATGCAACTCATCCAACTTAGATACTTCCTTGGTCATCTTGATTGAAATGATGTGATATAACTTGGTGAGGTCATCTACTATAACTGATATAGAACATTCCCTTTCCTAGTCCTGGTTAAACCAACCACAAAAGCTATGGTGATATTCTCCCATTTTCATTACGGGGATTGGTAAGGGTTGCGGCAGACCTCCCTAGTCTTTTATTCTTAGTCTTGATTTGCTGACATGTTAGACATTTGGAGATAATTTTCACTATCGGTATTCATGTGTCACCACCATAAGTGTCTTTTCAGGTCTTTATACATCTTAGTACACCCTGAGTGAATATTCTACTTGTTACCATGGGTATTCTATAGTATATTGTTTCATAGAGAAGAATATTCAAGGACCCACATATGCCTCTTGTATTGTATACCACTATCCATGCCAATAGTGAGGTGAGTCTGGGGCTTATCTAAAAGTTTTATTATATCTTCTAGAGTGGAGCTCCTCTATTGCATTGTGAGGATCTCACACTAGAGATCAGGTTTCACATTGAGACCATCCAATTTGATTTTATCACCCAAGTATCTAAGGGCCCAAGGAGATGGAATCCACATATGCTTCCACTCCATGGTTAAAATGGCAGTACACTTTGCTTACTTCCTGCTTAATGCATATGCCACTACATTTACCTTATCATGGTGGTAGGAAATCATGATATCATATTCCTTGAGACACTCTAACCACCTTACTATATCAGATATATGTATTTCTACTTCATAACATACTTTAAACTCTTTTATTAATTAGGATATTAAAATTGTTACCATCTAGATAATAGTGCCAGAATTTAAGACCATAGGTGATGGTTTCCATATCGAAATCATACATGAGGTACTTGATCTCATTAGGCATCAACTTCCTAGATGCATGTACAATGACTTTTCTTTCTTGCATTAAGATATATCCCAAGCCATGCATTGAGGATTTAGTGAAAACAACAAAACCACCATTTCCCAAGGGAAGAGTCAGAACAGGAGTAGTAGTCAATCTGGTTTGGAATTCTTGGAAATTGTACTCATAGAATTCATATTAGATGAAATGTAGGAGGCATATGAAAGTATACTCACATTTTCCTTCCCAGGTGTGGTTCCTGGTGTCAAGTTAATTAAGAATTCAGCATTACACGTAGGAGTCAGCCATGGATTCTTCTCTAAACAAAAAACATGGGGTACTCACACACCATATTAATTCTCTCAAGAAGTTGTATTAGGATAGACTAAGATAACAGTTACAATGTATGCTCTATATCTTTTAGATAGCATAAATTAACCTTTAATAGAAGAGATCACAAGGTTGTAGTTTTGATATTTCTTCTCAAGATATTATTTGTAGGGGAATCTAGTTTAATATAATGATCTTCTTGGTACAACAATCAATGATAGTGTGGTTCTTATACAATCAGTCCATCCCAAGAATAAGACCAAAGTCCTTCATATTGATAAAAATGCAGTCATATCTAGGTTCATGATGTTTATAATATATGGGGACCTTTTCAACCACATGATAAGAAGTGTACATTCTCCCACTAGGAGTAGTCACATCAAAAATGTACCCTAACTCTCTCAAGTTCAAATTGATCATGATAGCTAGACATGAAGGTATGGGTGGATCTAGATTTTGGGTAGGACAATGATAGAATTATCAAGAAGGTTCATAAAACCTAGAAAGTATATTAACAAAGTGTAAGATATTCACACATTTTTAGTCTAAGATGGTATGGCCATGTGCAGCATAGATGAAGGAATGCAACCTATTAGAAGCAAGATTATTGAGTCAATAACAATTAAAATAAGCATAGGTATACCTAAATTAACTGGAAAAGAAGGATCAATTTTGAATATTAGCATCTCAATCATAGTATGACCCATAATAGAGCTAACTGGAAAAGAAAGATTCATTTATCCAATTCCATCATGGTATGGATCGAGTCTTAAATGATGATATTGATCTAAAGGAACCAAAAAGTAAAGATAGCTTCAATCAAAAAAAGTTATTGGTGATTCCCTCCACAAGATTCAAAGACAAGACTCAATAGTCAATGATCATGTTTTTTCCCTTGGTTGTTCATGGTGGAGGACAATGGGGACAAGATCCTCTTAGGTATTCTTCTTCCATGGTAATGTTTTACATGGGATTTTGGAAACTATATTCTCTAGGATACAAGTGTTGTGATAACCCGATTTCCTCTCACTTCTCAAAGTAACTATTGTCTACTTCATCATTGCACCAACTCTCATTGTAGACCTCAATGTCATGTTTGAATGAGTTTTTATGCACAATTAATCCATCTCGTGTGCATGTACTAGAAAGATGATGCTCAATTTGAATGAAAATCAATTTGCTTGCATATAAACACATTGACATCTCTCCCTCGAGTTTAGATCATAATCTTGATAATTTTGTACCCTAATCTTGTTCTAGTGTTGTAGTTATCTGTCTCACATTTCCAATGTATCATGTTTCATCCAATTCCGAGTTAGTATGAGAGAGTTACACCCATTTGAAGTTTTCGTACTTTAACCTAGATTTAACTCTTTCAATCAGTTTTTTATTCTTATTGGGCCAAATTCCCAGACATGCGGACCATTTCCCTCTTTTTTGGCAATCCAATGATAGTTGTGATAACCAATCACATGAAGAAATTTTTGATATGTCAAACTGGGACCCTTGGATCATGTAGCCATGGATCGAGTTCATCATCGGACGTTCCTCCCTTCTCCTTCTACCTTTTTGTAGTACAACAGTGTATGAAGGTTTTTGGTCAGCTTGTCCCTCACCTACCCCATTGTTGGCTCCTCCAATCACACCCTTTGCTTCAAATCAACGTATCTTTTTACCTCATCTCACCTCCCCCATTATTTTCCCCTCATTCCCCTCCTCTCATGAACCCTAATTCACCCCATGTCCCCCTTCTCAGTCGCACGACACCACACTTCCCACAGCATCTCTGCCCCCTGGATGCAGCTCAGCTACTCAGAGAGGGGGCATCTGGCCTTGGTCCTAGCTTTGAGGACCCCATAGCATCGTCTCCGTCTACCTCTCGAGTGGTCGCCCCCCCCTCCTGTTCTCTTCCCCCTCTTCTTGTCGAAGTGGTCTCCGCCACGACCATGATGGTCCATTTCGATGAGAGTGACGAGGAGCAGACCATTCGATCAGGGCACCTACGGCCCAGATCGCGTGTCCCATGGCACCTGCCCCTTTACTCTTTCCCCTTCCTCTCTCTCTCACCCACTCACCTCATGCCACGCACGCCTCGACAGCCATGTAAGCCTCCTCCAGCCAACCAATGTGTGCCACGAGGCTCGCGTCGGCCCCGCTCATGCTGGTGATGTAGCTGCTGATCGGAGATGACATGTCGCATGGCATCACCCCCTGCCGCTCATGGCCTCCTGCACCTGCTTGCCACCGCTCACAGTAGCGACATGGAGAGAGAGGCCAATGGTCTCTAATTGCCACCCCAAACAATGACCCAGCTTAACCTAGTGTAGAGAGTGCAGTCCGCACCGGCTGGACCAGCCCAGAGCAGGCTCGCAGCCCAATTGTGGTCCAACAAGGTATATCTTGCCCAAAATCATCTTAAACCTTAATCTCAATCCTATCTCTTATTGGCTATATCTCTCTCATCTCTTGACCAAACATCAAGGTATTATATACTATTTCGATCAGAAAAATGTTAGCTTTCTAATGATTCTAATATATGTGGCTAATGTTACATGTTTTTTCCCTAATATGGTAAAAAGGATGCCTTGTGATCTTGTTTTTTTAATCCACCTAAATCATGCACTATATGATCCTTAATGACATCTAGGCTTTCATATCCCTTAGAGATTTGAAATTTAAGTATTGTTTACTGCTATGTTCCCTTAGGTCTTTTAAATGAACCCTAATGTTTACTTTGACCCTAGATATTTATTGTTGGCCACTAGGTGACACAATTAAGTGAGTACATGCTATGAGTTGATCAAGTTTTAGACTTTGGCCAAGGTTTTTATCATTTGATATTTCAATATCTAAACTAGCAATCCTTGATAGGTCTTAATACTTAATGGACTAAGTTTTCATGCTGAAGTAACCCATGTTTGACTCATGATACCTCAAGTGCCAGGTTTGTGCAACTAACAGGCCAAGCAGACCTAGTTTTCTTCCATAGGATGAAATATGACCTTTATGCTAATCTCATGCTCCTTTTCATCTAAATCAGTGGAATCTTTATCTTGTAGAACTATAAGCCAACATGTTCTATCATATGCTCTCAATGCTTACATGACTTGGAGATATGACCCTATTGCATGGAATGTTCTAATATGACTTTGTCATGATCTTGCATGATAAACCATGATAATAATATAAACCTCATGCTTCCCTTATATCCAACTAGAGATCATTTTTATCTAGCATCACTCTTAATGTTGATGGTCCATCTAGACCTAAGGTTTAGTGTTGTTGCTTATGCTTTATGGAATCATTACTTGCCTGTTTGGAACTTTGGAAACTACGGGAACATCCACATGTATCATGTGATGTTTTTTTATCAAACCCTTTGGACCAAGGACACCATGCTATATATTTTCCTTGCGAGGTACCCTTGGTTTGGATAATCTCTAGCATCTGACTCATGAATCATAACTCTTAAGGTACACTTACTCTTTTGACCCTACTATGGTATTAGCTTGTTTGTAGGTATGCTCATATGAATGTTTGGCTAGTTAGTTGCTTGTTTGAGCTACTTGTTCCCTATGATTAGTATGTTCATTTTGCTTGAAATATGTTGAAAAAACGTCAAACATAATTGAACTTGTCCATTATACAAACCTCATTTACCTACCAGTATTCTCGGGGTAAGGGCACAAGGTTGGGCGCCTTACTTGAGATGTCAAGATAAGGTGGAACATGTCGATAAAAGGGTTGGCTAATATTGAGCACCCTTACAGACCCTTCCAATGGGAAGTTGGTCAATGGACATGACATGTTGTTGAGTATAATGGAAAATACAATTAAACACACTTTATATAAATTATTGTTGTTATATGTTCACGCCTTGTTTCTACTTCTTGCTTATATGATGTTTCTAGCCAAGCAACTTGTATGCTAATCTTAAACTATTTCCTTGCATTTTCATAGTGCACTTAATGTTTTCTCTTTAATGTATTTTGTTTAATGTGTAGTTTCCAAGTAAAGATCCACTACACTCAAGACTCTAAGCTCTAAAATGCAATACAAATGGGTATACTTGAATCTAGAAAAGGGTGCACATCTCTTATCTCGATGGTTGGTATCTTGTTATCTCTTTAGTCTTGTTGTTATTGCTTTTACATATATATTTCCTATGTGAAATATTGTGCCATTCTATGGACGGATGCCCCAGTCTACTCGCCTTTGGCTATGTAGCCATTAGGAGTGTGGAATTGGGGTAACAAATAGTTTTGTGACAGGTGCATACTTGGTGCATGTAGGGGCATTTGTTGGCTTGTTTTTGTTGTCTTTGTTATGTCCTTAATTATTTTTGTGCTAGTTATTACCTAGGGCTTGTCTACACAACATTGTTCCAATGGACATTGATCTTGTTCCTGATCTTATTTCCATAGTTTTGGAGTTTCCCTTTTGGTTTTGGGATAGAAGGCACTGCATTGGTAAACCCTAAGTAGGCTAGGGTAGGAATTATTTGTGTCCTAATCCCAAAGTTATCTATATGGATATAGCTTGATCATAGGTTGTGTGAAAGGTGGTTGAATGAGATGAAGAGATTAAAGCTTGCATAGTAATATACAATCTATCTAGGAAATGGTCTACCCTATCCTACTTAGTTAGACCATTAGAATGATGTTCTAGAACATGAAAATGCCTTTCATAGTCTACAACAAAAAGGTTTACATGGGTGGTTATAAGATTGTTTTGTTTTCATAAAATTGTTAATGAATATCAATTTGAAGGCTTTCCAATTTAATGGTATAATTTTTTGTGAGTGAACATAATTCTCCCACTAAAATTTGGTTGACCCTTTTAACTAACGGGTGTGTAAGGTGTGGGAATCTTCTTAATGGTTCCCACCAAATACGTTGACCAGATAGTTCCTCCATCGTCAGTGGCGAGCTTATTGGAGAGGAGACCATCTGAAAAGTTGCCCCAAAAAATGGAGGATTGACCCATATTTGATCTCAGTTTAATAGGTTACCTTATCTTCATTAGGGTACTTATGGACCCTAAACATGCTTTTATTGATGATTAGACATGCATTATCCTTATCAAGGACATCATCTTCATCCTCTCCATGGAAGGTTTAAGGGTTTAGTCATGGGAAGGAAGAGATAGAGGAACTCCATGGATTGCGTTAAGGTTGTTGGTGTTATGGCCACCATGTAAAATTAATGTTTTTGTTGGCTTTTTTGATATGCCGCATTCTAATTTTGATGACACAAATATTTCCCTTTTGTTTACTAAAATGTGCATTTAGTGTTTCAGGTGATCAAGAAACTTATAAAAGATCCAACAATAAACAATATTTAATATTATATGTGTGTGTATGCTTGTAGGACAAGTTGTACTAGGTGTATTTAATATTATAAAAGATCCAACAATAAACACTATTTTATATTATATGTGTTTGGATGCTTGTAGTACAAGTTGTATTAGGTGTATACTTTGTACAAGTACACTTTTTGCAACTTGCTAGGAATGATGTAACAACAAGTGATGATCAGTGATGTAGCCCTATTTTAGGGCTCCATCTTGTGCCTTTTTGTACTTTTATGACATCTAAACAAGTCAGATTGCAAGTTAATTTCCCCAATATGTGTTTTAATGTCAAATGCACTTATAGATGTTCTTTGCATTATTTTCAGGTACTCGGACCATACTTTGGATGGACAAGAGAGAAGGAGGGAGTCCTAAGGTTCCTCCACTCATGGAGGGGTCCAAAGAAGGCCCTAAAACCTCCCTCAACCTCCCCCAATGGACAAGATTCAACATCAAGCAAAGAAGTCCTTTGATAATGAAGTTTGAAGCTATTTTAGCCCTTGAAGACCCCAGCACGGTCGTGGTGCCAAGGAACGGTCGTGCTGGTAATTGCACAAAGTTACAGGTTGAATCATGAAATCTTGAAGTTTCAGCAACTCAACCACCACAGTCGAACTACCTAGCACGGCCGTGCCACAAAGCCCCCAAAATGGCCATGCTACCCAGCACAGCCGTGCTAGATGAAGAATAGAATGGGCGTGCTCTGGGAAATGACTTCCTCACAACTCCTCCACCATGACCGTTCTGCCCAACACGACCGTTCTACCTAGCCCCCACTATAGTCGTGCTGCCCAGAACGGTCGTGCTACCAGCCTTCACTTAACCCATCCAACATGTGATTTCACACTTCACCAGAACGGCCATTCCCCTCCACCATGGCCGCTCTCACCTCCACCCACCACGGTCGTGCATGCTTCCAATAAGCATCTACCTCATCCCTAGGCACATCAGGAGTAGTTTCTAGTGGCACCGGTGTATCTAGGACATAGAGATTATGCTCATCATTGAGAACCCTTCTCAAAGTCAAGAACTAGTCATGGAAGTTTTTCCCATTTAGTTTCTCATTCTTAAGAACTGATCACAATGATGATTTGTTTGCCATTTTTTGTAATAACGAAATTTGCAACTTTAGTCAAAATACCTTTGACTTGATTTGATTTGATTTGATAAGTTTTCAATATTAATTAGGCCTTCAATGAATTATCTCTCCCACTATTTTGTTCAAATTGATAGCCCTAAATATCAATTTGGAATATTGTAGTGTACAATCTTCTAGTGAGCCAAGATCCATATTTCATCAAATCATGAGTCAGCTTTGGCGATCACCCATAACTTGACTATTTAGGTAAGCAAATTTTGCCAATTACATATCATGCAACTCTTGGATAGATGGTATGCACAACTCCTTGCCATAGTCCATTTTTATTATTCTAGGATCTCATTAAGGTCACCTAGTTAAGCCTAACCCAAAACCTAGCACGATAGAATATGTACCCTACATTGGCGTAACCCACATATCTACCATCACACTTCCATGAGATGGATGACGCACCATGCTTTGGCATAACCTATGCTTAGTCGATCAAGGTTTTCATGTGTCACATATGGAAATCATCTTATATTTAATGTTTATTGAGGGATTTTATATATATGCACATATACATATCCAATCACCACATACTTATGATACATATCATATACATGCTATATCCCACAAACAAAAACATGCAATTATAAAACACAAGTGATGGTTATGGCCATACTAATGTAATTTGTTGGAGCCACAAGGAATTACTAACACCTAAGGAACACATCATATGTAGCAACCTGTTGTTGATAATGACCTATGCTAGAACCAGTCTGGTTCAGTCAGTTCAACTCTTGAACAGATAGGTTGGCCACCCACGGAGTCAGTAGGTTTGTCAAATTGATCATCTGTTCTTTGGTCTAAGCGACGTCTGTACACCTCAAGTCAATTGGTTGGGACACCAAATGATCGGTCATCTCCTCCTATCATTTGGTATCTTTGGTCCTCGAATCAAACAATCGTCTTCTGGACCTATCAGTTCATCTGGTGTAGAATGCCTTCTCACAGCGATACATAAACTAAAACTATCATATTCCATATTACATTGTAAAAGGGAAAACCTCAAGTTACATTCGAGGTGAATATAGCAAGGGAAGCATTAGTTTACATTTAAAAAGGAGGGGAGAGGCTTGATATACAAACCGAATAACAATAGGAAATAAACAAACAACCAAATACATAATCCATAGGGGTTTTGGGCCTTATCCATTCTTATATCCACCATCAAAACACTTTTAGGGTGACACATATTGATTGCATATATATCATATATATTTATTTTTGTGGGATTTTATGTGGTATTTTCAATCAGATATACACATTAATTATTTTAATATTCGCATCATATGAAATTAAATAAATCCAATAAAATCAATTTAGATCTAGATACACTATAAATTGATGTGGATATGATACCACTATTGGGAAATCAGGACAACATATAAGGAAGTGGAAACAAAAATTTTACTTCTTGATTCCCAAACTAGCATATCACGTAAAGAATAATGTATCTAGGAAGGAGGGCAACAAGAGACATACTTAGTTTTGGAGTAAGTCCCACGACAACTCTTGTAGTAGCATGCTTCTTTTGCAAGCAACACTCAGACAGCTAGAGGTAGTAACCTCTTGGTGGAACACCATAGAAGATAGTAGTTGTTGTCCTCTTAGTGGGTGGTAAAGGCCCCCTCACCTATGCATAGTCCAGGCGGACTACTAGAGCCAATAGGAAGGAGTTTTCCCTTCGAATGTCAACTGCTAGGGTTGATTCACTCTCCCATGTTGTATCTCCCTTGGTGTCCCTCCCTTTTATAGGTAGGACATACTCAGGCTCTCTTGGTTATCACAATCAGAGAGGACAATAAATCTCAGAGCCTGTTGTTGTGTCTCTAAAAGCATAGACTCCCCCCCCCATATAGGATGGATAAGGTCAGGGTTTCCAATTCATCTGGGAGTCGAACAGATAGAATTTCATGAATTATTGGAAGCTGCATATGGTGAACTGGTCAGTTCACTATTGAACCAGCCAGTTCAACCCTTAAACCGATCATTTCACTTTTGAAATGGCCATTTCATTTCATGTAACGGTCACTTCATTTCATGAAACAGTCATTTCCCTTGTGAATGGTAGTTTCATTTTCCAGCTCAGCTGATATACAAACAATGTTTTTCAAATTGAATACCTAAGTACTTTAGTAATCAAGTTAAACCTTATCATGAGTAAAATCCTTTTCCAGGTGCATCCTATGTGTGTGATCCTATAGGTCCCAAATTACATTGGCAATGAATACCCATAACTAACTTATGCAATCACAAGCAATGAGCGGTACTAGAAACACATCTTTGTTATCCAAGTAATTGCAAAGTTGGAGAACAACTTTAACCTATAATCCATGATCAGTGTTACAGTGATCATATAGTTCCTTTGTCTCTAATATTCAGATGGAACTTGAGGCATAGAATCATCATCCTCTCAAAGTTCAATCCATGTTGCTTGAAGTAGAGCGGATTGTATGAGATGCATGTGAGCTCACATATCATATATTGAGTCACATGAGTATGTACATACATTTCTCAGTCTTGCTTATCAAGTGGCATGGATATCAATCTCTTGTAGGAGGGATAAATACCATCTACATCACTCACACTCAATCCCCATGTGTCATAATTCACTGAAGTATCACCTTTATGGCAACCCTTATTCAAGATCACGTTGGATGATGTCAAAATACATCAAACAACATGTGATGAGTTTAGTGACTTCAGGTCTAAGAACTACAATCACAACTATCACTATGAGAGCTGATTCTGACTACCATTCCATTGTATCCATGTATCACTCTCATGGTAGGTCTGTCTGATACACTATTCTTTAACATGTATCTATGGGGCTTGACTTGATATCACATATCATGAATAATGAGACTTTGTCATCAGTCAACACACACTCTAGTCTTATGTATTGTTGTTGTCTATTTTGCTTCCACAATAATATCCAACTAGGGACATAACAAGAATGTATGTACTCCTATCATACATATGATCTCATTTTTTAGGTCCTCAACCTAAAAACATATGTCATTGGGTAACATCATTCTTTAGACATATAATATATATGTGTCATCATCTCATGATTGAGACAAACATAATAGACAAAATTACCTTTATCATTATCGAATCCAGTATATGATGCCTCATTACATTCATAATATGATTGACTCTATGATCATACATACCAACAATTTTCCTCAAGTTAATGAGCTCCATAAGGTCTTGTTACCATTGTTTTGAGGAAGGAGATCCCATGCAACTAAACACCAATTTTACCCTCACCCGATTTGCATTAGTGTCACACCCACATTGACTAATTTTGGGATTTTGAATCCCTAACTTGATTTTAGTCACATGAGTTTTGCCCTACCTATTGACAAATATAAACTCTATCATGCCTAAAGCCCAAAAATGATCTCAATGACGTATCAATCTTTTTGGCAAGCATTAGCCAGATTTTAAGAAAATCAGTTTGGTTTCTATCTCATCTATAATTGGTCAAACAACAATTCATCTTTGAAAAACATAGTAATCAAATCATATCTCTATTTGGATCAAACCATATATGGATTTTGTGAAAAAATTTTGTATCTAGATGATGGACTCAGTTTTAAAGATTATTAGCACTCCAAGTTTGCATGTGTTAGCCAAGAACCATGAAGCCCTAGAAAATAAGGTGAATATAATCTTTAATGAATGATGATTGAATGAGCAAGGTAGTTAGGGTTCATCAACGTTAAGAACGTGTTTAGATTTTACTCAACCTAAGAAGTACAATTATGATATTCTTTAAGAGAGAGGTAAGTGGTTCATGATCATGAGTGTTCATATCCCTAAAGCATAGTATTTTTTCATGTTTCTTAAGTAAGACTTTCAAGATTTATGTGATCCAATGTTATAATATTTTAAGATATGTAAGTAAGATTGTCTTACTTTCATGGTTACGTTATTTCATATGATCAATATATCAAGTAGGGATATGCTATTAAGATCTCTTAGATGATTAAGATATAAGAATCAAGTACATGATAAGTTTATATGATAGAATAAAGTCATGACTAAGTTCCAACATAAGATTTTATTAGAATTCATAATTTGAGTCATGATAGGAATATGAGAACATAATGCTTTATGATTTATGATGTAAGTTCACTAAGGTTAATGATTTAGATTTCATGATAAGATTCTATTAAGATATATGCATTAAGATTCAAGATATTGGTTCATGATAAGACTATAAGATCAGAATGTATTAATATTCATTTTAAGATCAGATTTAATAGGATGACCAAATTATGGAGTTATACCCAGGACCTAGTGTAGGTCAACACAAGAAAGAGATGACACATGTCCTTTGTGCAAGTCATGTAGCCCAAGAACCCTAATGTCGGCCAATGTAAGAGGGACATGACCCATGCCCTTTGTATAAGTCATGAGGCTCAGGCCCTTAGAGCAAGCCAGTTTAGATACATAACCCAAGCCTGGAATGTAGGTTATGTGACCCAAGAACCTTAGTGCAGGACATTAGACCCAAGTACCAGAGTACAAGTCTTCAGAGTAGAATAAGTAAAAAAATGAATTAAGTTAAAGAAAGAACAGATACTTACATATTTTACTATTAGTCCCATGGATATAATGTTTAAGAATATTTTTTACTCCCTTAATACTTCAATAATGTTTATGTTAGAATACTCATGCCACTTACTATAACAACCATTTTTCCAATGCATTGTTAGATATGAGATGTCCACAGGTGAAGAATAGGACCAGGAGTAGCACCCATATCTTGTAGCACAAAGATAAAGCTAGATAGTGCCTAGTGGGGTGCTAAATACAAGATGATCCTCAAATTTATATACTCAACTATGTGTTTTAATATATATAATGTTAGAGTAGACACTAAGTCTCAAGATTTTAAGTTAGTTATCCATGTGATAGTCATTATGTTCCTTTTGTAAGAACAATTATGAGAATGTTTAATATTTTATTTGGTGTGATTGATTATATTGTTGTTATGAATGCCACTTTTATGTAATGCCGCCTGTTAAGTGCACGAGTTCTGGATAACTCAGTGTCATTTTAGATACATGTCTATGTTTGCTTAGGGAGGGTGTCACAAAGAATCTTCTTCACATTCTTCTTACAAGAAGTAGTGAGAAGCGCCAAGAACCAACATCATGAATGAGTGAGGAAGAAGGAAAATACAACTCTTCACAAGAGACAAAATATGTAGACTTTCTATGAACAAGTTATGATCAACTCTTCACAAGGATAGACAAGGCTATATTTGGTGAAGTAGGACACTAGTATTGACCTATGGCTTAGATATGATGATAGAAAAATAAGAATACTAAGTTTGGGGTAAGATATCATGTAGTATATTTGCTATAGTGTGTATTCTAAGTGTTCATAGGCCCCATATATAGGAAACACTTAGGAATGATCAATATAGAGGTTGTGAATGTTTTGACCAATTTAAATGCTAAACTAGCGATTCAGATGTAAAAATGAGAGTTTATAACAGATAAAAAATTAGTGCTTATTTTGACTACAAACTGATTCTCATTTGAACTATACTTTGACCGAGATTCATCTCAGTCGATTTGTAGTTTGACCGGGAGTCATTATCCTCTCAAATTTAATAATAGCTATTTTTACAATGACTTTTTTCTCCACAATGACTATTTCTCAATCTAAGTCTAGTTTAACCAAAGTAGATTTCGGTCGAGAAAGTGTTCGACCAAAATTGTTTATGAAGAATGCATTTTGTAATACTTGGAAAACATATTAATTGATTTTTCTAATGAAACCTAGATATCATAAATACTTGATATAAGTGTGAAAACCATTTAGGATAGGATAGGGTTGATCATCACTTGTTCTTACATCATTCCTAGCAAGTTGCACAAAAGTCACTTGTACAAAGCATATACATGGTACAGCTTGTCCTACAAGCATGCAAACACATATAATATTTCATATTCTTTGTTGTTAGATCTTGTCTAAGATTTTTTTTTGGAAAAGGTAAATGTATTCCAAAGAACTGTAGCAAAGCTACTAGTTACAAGCATTGCAACTTACATCAGGGAGAATGGGGGGTATACAAAAACCCATCTCAACTAGTAGGTATACACATGTTAGTTACAAAAAAACCCCTATAAACCTTAGAAAGGTTAGAGACACCTTTAACTAGATCTTTCTTTACAAGTAATTGATATGAAATTTCTTTTGTAATCTTTTGTCTAAGTTCCTTGATATCCTAAGACACTAAATTCACATTTTTGTAACCCATAAGGAAAATATTTGCATCATTGAAATTTGAGTGTGGAATATCCAAAAAGCAACAATATCTCACTTTTTGATGATGAAAAATATTTCCTAAGATAATATTGAAAGTAGACAATTTAGATCATCATACCTTTACATTTCTATAGTCAAAAAAATTATGTTCTTGAATTTTTCTCCCCCTTTGTCAAAGTCAAAAAGGGGTTATACTTACAAATGCCCCCCTAAGGAGAAACTCTCCCTCAACAAGATAGTCATTCTGGATAGGAAACATATATACCCAAGAAAAAATAAGGATGTACTGATTTGAAATGAGATATATTTCATAGGCAAAAAACCATATTTGATCATGGAACAATAAAAAGTTGTCTAACTACCGATGAAAAGATCTTTCATGATAAAAAGATCCCATTAAGAAAAAAAATTCAAACAGATACTCTAAGTCAATGATTAGGAACATTAAGTTCATCATGATATACAGAACCCATGAGAAGCACCAATTTTCAAAAGAATATCTCAGTATCAATGCAACGAATGTTAAGTCATCCATGATATAGATATTTCTCATAAAAATAAAAAACAAAACCAAAACTATTTTGTTAATAATTTTCAAGGGATGTCAAGCCCAGAAATGATATACATAACCCATTAAGCAAAAAAAGGTAAACAAAGAGTTTTAGACCAAATGTAAGAGATATTAAGCCCATATTGATATAGATAAGACATTAAGAAAAAAAGATATAGATGTGTAGGTTTGCAACAAATAATTTGAGCCCCCCTTAATATCATACTCAAAAAAGTGAGCTCAAACAAAGAATTGAACCACTAGAATAGATATACTTATTAAGAATCAAAAACTTGATTGAAATCATGTAAAAAACAATTCTAAATACAAGGAGTAAGATAGCTAAAATAAAAACTGACAGTCAATATTTCGACTAAGATGCACGTCGGTTGAATTGTAATTCAACCAACAGGTAGTTTGTCAAATATTTTAACCCATTTTCAAAACAATTTAAAAAAAATAAGTAGAACAACATCAATTAGATATTCATCATTTTTCTCATCAACTTCTACATTAGAGAATTAGCAATATCAACTAATTTCTTTTCTTTTTCTTATATTTTTCAACCTTTTCCAACTTAAATTCAACAAATTCATTCCTAAAAAGAGTTGAAAGACATACATCACTATCATCACTTTGTGTACTTTCTTCATTTTTTTCATCATTTTTGGTGATTAGGAATTCAACTATATGATGACATTCTTTTATCTGACATTCTTCAATTTACTTTCTAAAAGATTTTATGATATTTATAGTAGAGGTAAATCCAGATACATTTTTAAAAATAATTTCATATTTTTTCATGTGAAAGAATTCTAGTTTATGTAAAGCATATTAAGTTTAGAATCATTTATATGTCATTTCATTCGTAAATAGTTTAAAATTTCCTACAAATATCATAAATATTTTCACAAGAGGAAATATGATTAAATTCATCAACAAAATGAAAGTTATAAAGCAAGTCTACAGTTCTATCATTAAGAGTACCATCTATTACCATAATCACATCCCAATCCTCCATATATTTTGTTGGAGGTGCATATTCATGGATGAACATATTCCAAATATCATGGCTAACACTTTGAATGAAGAATTTCATATATTGCTTCCATAGAGTGTAGTTAAATCCATCAAAGCTAGTCAGTCGGTTGATGTGTGGTCCTCCATGGTTGTACTGGCCCAGTAGAGTTTCCTACATCTTCAAGACATGTTAAAGTTCCTTAAAGACTTCTCTAATACCAATTCCAAGATCTAGAGGGGGTGAATAAAGCTAATAACAACTTTATGCTTTTTCAAACACTCAAGAAGTTATATTACAACTTGTTTAAAAGATAATGCAGTAAACATGTAAAGTAAGTAACTGCACAATGAAAGAAAACCATAAAAGAAATATGATGTAGAGTGGTTATGTCAAAATAAGTCACTCCACTACCTGGTTGTTCCCAACTAGGATTTTCAACCAATATTTTATTTTTATTGTTTAAGAAATACAAAATACATAAAATCAACTGATGTCTTTGTGGCTCAAGACAACCCTCCCTTTCTAGGTCAAGGAGAACTTGCTCAAGGGAGTATATCACAATAAGCCTCCTTCCTTGGATGTATCGTTCAAACAAGAAGTAGTTCCAATAGGCTTCCCAATATCCTTCTCGCAAGAATTAGTTGGAAGGAACACAATGGAGTAGATTGCACTCAACCTCCCACCTTGGATGCATCCTTCTTATAAAAAATATCTCCAATAGTCTTCCCAACAACCATCTTGCAAGAGGTAGTTGGAAGAAACACAACAATCAACCTCCCACCTTAGATGTATTCTTCTCACAAGAAGTGGCATGAAGAATCCTCTTCACAGTCTTCTTGTAAGAAGTAGTGAGAAGCACCAAGAACCAACATGATGAACAAGAGAGGAAGATGGAAATGACAACCCCTCACAAGATATACAATATGTAGTACATCTATGAATAAGTGATGATCAACTCTCTAAAAGGATATACAAGGCTATATTCGGTGGAGTAGGGCACTAGTATTGAGCTATGGCTTAGATCTGAAGATAGCTACACAAAATTCTAAACTTGGAGAAAGATATCATGTAATAGATTTGCTATGTTGTGCATTCTAAGTGTTCATAGGCTCTCATATATATAAAAAACACTTAGGAGTGGATAATATAGTTGTTGGGAGTGTTTTGGCAAAGTTAAGTGTTAAACTAGCTATTAGGATGTCAAAAGGCGAGTTCACAACAAAGAGAAAATAAATGCAGATTTTGACTACAGATCGATTCTCAGACAAACTATACTTCATCTGAGATTCATCTCAGTTGAACTGCACTATAGTTCTACCTAGAGTCAATATCTTCTCAAATTTTGCAACATCTATTAACTATAATGACTTTTTTTCCACAATGTCTATTTCTCAGTCAAAGTTTAGTTTGACAAAAGTGAATTTTGATCAAGAAAAAGTTTGGCCAAAATTGTCTATGAAGAATCCATTTCATAATATTTGTAAAACATTATAAATGATTTTTTAATGACACCTAGATATCCTAAAAACTTGATATAAGTGTGAAAAAGGGTTTACGTTATGATAGGGATGATTGGCGCGTCTGAGCCAAAGGCGTACACACTAGCCAACTAAGGGTGGCTAGATGCACTCCACGGGACTTGAACACACGTGTGGGAAAACTTTCAAAATTTATATTGACCCTAACCAAGTCGATCATGAAACCAAACAGGTCACCTGCAAGCGCACGGGGTACTGTTGTAGTATTGGTGATTGGAAAGAATAGGGGTCGATCCTCAGGGATAGAGGGGGTACTAGAGCTAGGATAGTGTTTGCTATGTCCCTCATGTGGAGTCTAGGGTTGAAGTGTTTTAAAAGGGGTTTGATTGTGATTACACTAAGAAAACAAGCAAGAAAAGGCACGATGGAAACTAAGTTAACAAAAAGCTAGATTACCCTAAGCAAGTTGAATCTAAGCAACTAGGCCAAGCAATAAACCAAATGAGAGCAAGATGGACTACACTACTCTAGCAAGGAAAGAAGCAATGAAGAACTAAATTGACCACTTGAGAGAGCAAGAACCTAAATTAACACTAAAAAACAAAACTAAGAAATTAACTAGATTGAGCAAAAGCAACAAAACTAGACTAGCAGGTACAAGCAATCAGAGCAAGTAAGGTTTTAAACAAGATGATTAAGGTAGGTGGATTGTTTGGGGATGTGGTTTGATATTAGTTGGGGGATCTCATCATAGCAAGTAACTATCACATTTCTATCTATATTACCAAACCAAACAACAAGGAAAGTGCTAGTAGAATATACCCTATACTACTAGTTGGGTAACTGATGTGTGCTATTTCAGCACATCTTTTCTGCGACTTATTAAGCTTGTCACATAGAAATACTCCATTCAACTCTTGAATATGCACAAATTGATATTTTCTCATTTTTATCACAAATCTGACAATCATGTGCATTTTGTTGTTGTTTCAGGACCTGAGTCGATCGACTGGTTGTCAACCTATCGTCTCACATTATCGACCCGATCGTCTGACCAAGTGAAACGCTCGATTTGCCTTCAAGCATCGATCATTACTCTCATCAGACGATTGACTGAGATCGCCCGATTCGTAAGCCAAACGCTCAGTTGATGACCTATTGATGAGAAGAAATGACACCAAAAGGTTTGGACTGCACCGCCACCCTAATTAGGGTTTCCAGCCGATCGATTGGTTGTCGCACTCCAGAACCTTCCAGCCGATCAGTTCGTTGCTGAACCGGTCGGTTGGCGGTGCGCAGACAGCCCAAAATCCCAGCCGCTAGCCTCAAAATACCTTAACCTAATTGTAAAAATGCCTCCTTCTTCTCCTATAAAAGGAGGGGCACTTCCTCCTCCTCAAGGCATCTTGGATTTCTCTTGTATTGGGATTCTGAAGCAATAATTCTTGTAATCATCTTTTTGTTATGCAATAAAGTAGAATTAGTTCAAGCATTGTTCTTTCATACTTGTTCTTGCCTCTTCATTCCGCCTTAGTTTTTATTTTCTCCGTTCTTTAATTCTGGAGCAAGGAACTAAGAACTAAGTCATTTTATTGTCTCTAGCATAAGGATTAATCTCCTAATTTTTGGGCTACACTATGGCTTCAGTACTTTCTTCCTTCGTCTCCCCCCTCTCCATGAGTGAGTAGTTTTCTATCGAGGCAAGGGGAATAACCCCTTAACCATGGTTTTAACGACTTCTTCTTAAACAACTAGATGGTAATCAATTTTAATTAACATTGATCTTTGGATCCCATGTTAATCCGGATGGAAATGACCATGGAAATCTGAATTTAGAACAATAAAATCGATTACATAGACGTTTTGATATGACTGTGGATTTTTGTCTTTTAGGTTGATAAACTAGGAAGTATGAGCACCAAGACAAATGGGCTCATGTGGAGTTTATCTCTTGTGAGTTTTTAAATTCGCAAACCTTCATCGAATCGTCGTTTGAGAATTAGTTGTTATCGCCTAGGCTAAGGTGGTGAAACCTCTACGAGCCTCGATTCTCTCTCTTTGATTTAATCACCGCATACTTTGTTTTCTTTAATTCCTAGTCTTTCATTCATATAGTTTTGCTTGTGTTAACAATCATCTTAATTTTTCCTTGTGCAATTTTTATTCTTGTTAGGTGTATTTTCTTTCTTGCATTAGTGTAATCAGTCAAACTCCCAACTTGACTTTTACTTTCTATTTCAATCTAAAAAACTACCAAAAACAAATAATAAGTTCTTCAAACTTTGGGTTCTAAGATCAATCTTTAAAAAGTTGTCCTGTGGGATCGACCCTTCTATACTACCCTTACAACCGGAAGTAAAAAAGGTTTAAACTCTAGGATTAACCATCTTAGTGATTGATATTGCAAAGTGACTTTTATCAATTTGGCGCCGTTGCCGGGGACAACGGATTGTTTTTTCAAACCCCAAAACAATTTTGAAAAACATTTTTCCTTATTGCATGCCTTCTGAGTAACATTCCGGAAGTGTACTCCTCTTTCTGTCGAGTTTCCATTCAGGAAGTACGTTTTTTCTACACACAAATTAACTGCTTTAATTGTGCATACAATGCCCGAACGACGATTTTCAACCTTTTGACCCGGAAATAGAAAGGACCTTCCATCATCTAAACCATCAAAATCTAGTGAGAATGAATGAAGATGAAGTCGCCCATAGGATCGACCAAGCTCTCGTAGCTCAAAGAGAGCTCATCCAAGCTGAACAAGCGGAAAGAGAAGCCGCTTTGCGTGCAGCCTTTAGGGACGAGCAAGAAACCATAGAAGCTGATAGGAGGGAAGCCGAAAGGAAAAAACAATTAAAAGACTTTTTTGTTCCCAAAATGGCCTATGCGCAACATCCGGTTATACCCCCCGATATTATTTCTCCACAATTCGAAATCTGAACACAATTGATCACCATGATGCAAGCCAACCCTTTCTCAGGCAACAATGGGGAAAGTTGCCAAGATCATCTTCAAAGGTTCATTGACCTTTGCTCTTTGAACAAACTCCCAGGTGTCTCTGAAGATGCCATCCGCCTTAGGTTGTTTAAGTATTCCCTCTCCGGCCAAGCTAGTAGCTGGTACAACACCATGGAGAACGAAGAACATGTCACAACATGGGAAGTTCTACAAACCAAGTTCCTTGAGAAATTTTACCCTCCGTCTCTCACCTATGAACTTAGGGGTCAAATAACTCATTTTTCTATGTCCCCAGGAGAGTCCTTAGGTGAAGCCTGGAAAAGATTCCAAGACTTACTTAGGAAGTGCCCCCACCATGATATCTCTTAAGCCCAACTCATAGAGATTTTCTATCATGGTGTTGATGATGATACCAAATTCTTTCTCGATTCCTCATATGGAGGAAGTTTCATGCATCAAAGTTTGACTAGCGCATGGGAGGCAGTCAAACGGTCTTCCAAAATAAGGGCTAGAAGAGGAA
The DNA here is from genome assembly GCA_963693085.1 of Alisma plantago-aquatica. Classification (NCBI taxonomy): domain Eukaryota; kingdom Viridiplantae; phylum Streptophyta; class Magnoliopsida; order Alismatales; family Alismataceae; genus Alisma; species Alisma plantago-aquatica. Next base: position 1,343,990,736 of record OY856412.1, on the reverse strand, counting down.
TTGGCTGAATCCTTAAGGTAGTCAAGGCAGAAGTTAATAATGATATCCAAAGCATAGCAGAAAGCCTAAAATTAATTGCCTTAAAACAAGATCGGTTAGAGTCATCTTTGGTCACCCTTAGGGAGTCACCCCAACAACTAAAAGCCACGGATTCCCTTTGTGGTATTTGCCAAGGATACGACCATACCACTCTCCACTGTCAATATCTCTACAACATGCCCATGCAACCTAAAGTAGGACAACAACTAGAAGACCTCAATTTGATTCATACAATACCAGGCCAAAGTTACTACAATCCCAACCAACCTAGAAACCACCCTGGTTTTCAATATGGGAACCCTTCAGGTGCCGAGAACTCTAACCAACTTCAACAAAGGCCTCCCTACCCTTAAAGTAACAATCGACCACCACCTGGATTCCCATACAACAATCAAAGAAATTTTGGAAATCACCAAAATCGACAACACTACCAACAATACCAAAACCTAAACCTTCCACCCCAAAATCTAAACCAACCTCAACCTCCCCAACCACCTCAAAATGCCCCCCTCCTCCTCCCCCAAGTCATCCTAGCCTAGCAAGCATAGAACAAACCCTCATGGCCATTCAAGCCCATCAAAAGGCAACTGATGCACAATTGGCCCGTCTGTTTGCCCAAAAAAAACCTCCTGCTGGGACTTTTATAGGGCAGCCTGAAAACAACGCCAAACATCGTGAACAACTCAAGGTTGTCTCTACGCGTTCGGGAAAAGTGCACGCCCTTCCCCCTCCAGAAAAATCTTCAGACCCACCTCTAGAATTCGAGGATGAGGACATGGCAGTTGTCGAACCCGAAGCCACACCCAAACCATCCGTCCCCGAAACCCCTCAAGTGGAAGATGAAGAACCAGTTTACAAACCACGACCTCCCTATCAAGCCCGCCTCAAACAAACAAGACTTTATGCCCGCTTCATGAAATTTAGGGATGGTATGAAAAAAATACATGTCGACATTCCCTTCCTTGATGCTTTGGCAGACATGCCCGCCTGGTCCAAGTACATGAAATCTCTCTTAACTAGGAAGTATGTTACTAAAGAATACGAGACTGTTAAACTTTCTAGGACCACATCAGACATTATCCTAAGTAAGATGCCTAAAAATAGAAGGATCCATGATCTTTTGGAATAGGATGCTACTTGAGTGACAATGCTTGTAGAAAGGGCCTATCCACTTTAGGAGCCAGTATATCCATCATGCCATATAGTCTTTGCAAAAGACTAGGATTCAATGGCATATTACCAACAGCCATGACCATCCAACTGGAAGAGTCATCCACAACTAAACCCATGGGAATCATAGAAGACATTCCGGTTAAAGTTGGAAATGATGCATACCTCCCTTGTGATTTTTTGATCATGGATATCAAGGAAGATTTGCTCTACCCTCTCATTTTTGGACGTCCCATCTTAGCCACTGCTCGTGCCTTAATTGATGTTGAGGCTGGTACCATTTTGTTAAGGCTAGGGAAGCAAACCCTACATTTTAGGGTGTTTGAAAGCATGAGGGGACCTAGACTTGAGGAAGAAGTCTACCTCCTTGATTGCATTGATGAATTAACCCAACTAAGGCAAGAATGGGAATTAGTTGATGATCCCCTACGCACTACTCTCACCATCCCCACTGAATGTGATTTTGATAATGAACCATCAAATCAACTCAAGATTCATTTGGACAACTTTGAGGAAATCCCATGTGCTTAGATTGAAGACCTTAAAATGATCTCCACCATAGAAGAACGACCTGAACCGCCAAAGGCCCCGGAAATGAAGGCTCTCCCCATAGGCCCGAAATATGTCTTTCTAGATGAACAACAATTATGCCCTATCATTATCAATTATGATCTTACCATTGAACAAGAAAACATGCTTATGAGAGAACTTAGGAAACGGAAAATAGCTTTAGGGTACAAAATGATGGATTTAGTTGGGATAGATCAATCCATTTGCATCCACAAAATCCCAATGATTGAAAAAAGTAAACCTTCCCGAGACCCGCAAAGGAAACTCAACCCAAACATGAAGGAAGTTGTCTGTCTTGAAGTATTTAAACTTTTAACTGCAGGAATCATCTACCCCATATCTGACTCTCCTTGGGTCAGCCCTGTCTAGGTCGTCCCCAAAAAGGGTGGGACTACAGTCATTTGGAATGAGAAGAATGAGTTCATCCCCACCTGTACCGTCACAGGGTGGAGGATGCGCATTGACTATAGGAAACTCAACAAAGAAACTAGGAAATACCACTTCCCTCTTCCCTTACTCGATCAAGTTCTTGAACGTTTAGCTCATCAACAATACTTTTGCTATTTAGATGGCTACTCGGTTTTTTATCAGATTCCCATTCATCCTGAAGACCAAGAGAAGACCACTTTCATTTGCCCTTTTGATACATACGCTTTTAGACGAATGCCCTTTGGCCTGTGCAATGCACCAGCCACTTTTCAAAGATGTATGTCTGCCATTTTTTCAGGGTTAACTGAAACTGTCATGGAAGTGTTCATGGACGATTTCTCTATCTATGGACACAGTTTTGATTCCTACCTTCAAAACCTCTCCCTTGTCCTTGATAGATGTATTGAATCACACTTAGTCCTTAATTGGGAGAAGTGTCACTTCATGGTCAAGGAGGGTATTTTTCTAGGCCATAAGGTGAGCAACCAGGGCATTGAAGTAGACCAAGCTAAGATTGAGTTCATCACCAAGCTGCCTCCCCCAACCTCAGTCAAAGACATCCGAGCCTTCCTAGGACATGCCAGTTTCTATCGGCGATTCATCTGTGATTTTTCCACAATCACAAAACCTCTCACCAATCTTCATCAAAAGGAGGTGCCTTTCCATTTTGATACAGCATGCATGGAGAGCTTTCTATGTTTGAAAAAGGCTCTCACCACCACTCCTATCATCCATGCTCCTGACTGGGCCTTACCCTTTGAAATCATGTGTGATGCTAGTGATTTTGTTGTAGGTGCCATTTTAGGACAAAGAATTGACAAAAAAACACCATGTCATTTATTATGCATCCAAGACCTTGGATGAAGCTCAGCGAAATTACACAGTCACCGAAAAAGAAATGCTAGCCATTGTTTATGCATTTGATAAATTTCGCTCATATCTTGTTGGTTCAAAGGTTGTTGTTTACACTGATCATGCAGTTATTCGCTACCTCATGACCAAAAAAGATGCCAAGCCTAGACTCATAAGATGGATTTTGTTATTGCAGGAATTTGATCTAGAAATCCTAGACAAAAAGGGATCTGAAAATGTCATGGTTGACCACCTCAGTAGACTTAGCTATAGCCCCACTGATGAAAATCCAATAAATGAATCTTTACCCGATGACCAATTGCTCAAGGTAGAATCCCAATTTCCTTGGTTTGCTGATTTTGTAAACTATTTAGCTGCAGGTGTATTGCACCCCGAGTATACGGGACACTCTAAAGCTAAGTTTTTACATGATGTAAAAAATTATTATTGGGATGAACCTTATTTGTTTCGAATTTGCGCTGATGGTTTATATCATCGTTGTGTATCCCACGAAGAAAGCATCGCCATTTTGGAACAATGTCACTCTGGCCCCTATGGTGGTCACATGAGTTCCCAAAAAATGGCTAGAAAGGTCCTACAATGCGGATTCGTTTGGCCCACCATCTTCAAAGACTTGTATGATTATGTGCTTTCATGTGACCAATGTCAAAGGACGGGTAATATTTCCAAGCGTGACCAAATGCCCCTCACCTCTTGGCAGGAATTAGAGATTTTTGATGCCTGGGGAATCGACTATATGGGCCCATTTCCTTCTTCTTATGGGTTTGCTTACATTTTAGTCGCAGTCGATTATGTGTCAAAGTGGGTTGAAGTCATACCCACTAAAACATGTGACTCTAAACCCGTTAAGAAACTTTTTAAAAATATCATTTTTTCTAGATTTGGAGTCCCTTGCACCGTCATTTCTGACGGGGGATCCCATTTTTTGGAGAAAAGTTTTGAGGCTCTTTTGAAAAAATATGGGGTTTATCACAAAGTCGCCACTCCTTACCATCCTCAGACCAGTGGGCAGGTAGAAGTATCCAACATACAAATAAAATCAATTTTAGAAAAAATTGTTGGACGCACTAGGAAAGATTGGGCGTTAAAAATCAATGACGCTCCGTGGGCATATCGTACTGCCTACAAAACACCCATTGACACCACCCCTTTCAGACTGATCTACGGTAAGTCATGTCACTTACCAATAGAACTAGAGCACAAAGCAAGATGGGCCATCAAAACTTTCAATTTTGACCTTTCCATGGCTGGAGAGAAACGTTTTCTCCAAATAAATGAGCTTGATGAACTTAGGATGAGTGCCTATGAAAATGCGAGAATCTACAAAGACCGCACTAAAATGTGGCATGATGGTCATATTAAGCGTAAAGATATTAGAGAAGGGGATCAAGTTTTAGTTTTTAATTCAAGATTACGACTTTTTTCCTGGAAAACTCAAGTCAAGGTGGTATGGCCCCTACATTGTAAAATGTGCTTACCCACATGGTGCCTTTCTCCTATGGGATAAAGTTCTGGGCGAGTTTAAGGTCAATGGGCACCGTCTTAAAAGATATATCACCAATGAAGATGTTGTCGCTTTAGACTCAACCAAATTTCCACCCTTGCAGGATCTGAACCTCACTGACCCTTCACCTCCCCCGAATTCCAATTAATCTGCTCTTGGTCGAGCCACGACGTAAAATAAGGTGCTAGTTTGGAGGCAACCAAACACTATCTTCCCTTCTCATTTGTTTTCTTGTTTTTGTTTTTCCGTTCTATTTTTCCGTGTTCCTTCTGTCGAGCCGATTGGTTCGCATTACAAGACGCTCAGTTCGAGACTGAATTTGCAACGACTCGATAAGAGAAACGACCGGTTGGATTTCCAGACGCTCGACTCGACCGCCGACCGTTCCACAAACCTTGAATGCAGCCTCTATCCTTTTTAGTTTTGTGTTGGCGCCAGAGGCAGACCAGCCGATCATTTTGCTGCCCAACCGATCGGCTCGTCGATCCATTATTCTATATAATGCTCCGGACGCAAGACCGCTCCCCCATCTCCTCACTTACCCTAGTCGCCTCCCTCATTGTTCACACGATCGCTTGAGCTCGCCGCCTCTCTGATCATAGTTTCTCAGCTGGACGTCTCACCTGAGCCGGCCGTCTGGTTTTTAGACCGCCCGCTCTCACCTGAGTCGGCCGTCTGGCTTTTTCCGCACCATCAGTTTTGAGCCGCCACTTATCCTGGGATTCAGCCGCCCGCCTGAATCTACCGTCGCCTGTCTTGCTCTCCAGACGACCGATGGAAGCCTACGTCGCCACCATCCCAGATCCTCAACGACAGTCTTAGGGGTCGAAACGCCCATTTCGGCTGCTCGACAATCGGTCAGTTTCTCCGGACGACCGACGGAAGCCCGCGTCGCCACCATACCTGCTCCTCAACAAGACAGCCATCACCAGATTCTCTGAGCACTCAGATTTAGATAGCTGACCGTTGGTGCCTCCAGCCGCCCGTCTCAGACGCCGAAAACACCCGTTTCAGCTACCAGACGATCGGTTGGCTTCCGCAGATGATCGTTTACTTCCTCAACCGATCGTTTTATATCTGCAGCAGTGATGTTCAGCCACTTTCGCAAGGGCAAAGGTAAGGCCCCTACATCCTCTTCCAGGGATCCTCCTCGTCGTTCTAGTTCTCATCCCGGAATCCATTTCCGCACACCGTCTCCTACGGGTGAGTCTTCTGCCGAGTTAGTCGAGGAGATGCTTCGGGACATCGACGAGGCAGATGAGCTTCTCTGTGATATGGAGAGAACTCAGAAGGTAGCCAATGATCCAGATTTGACCACCCCTCGTTCACCCCGTATAGCACCTATTCCGGGTAGCTACGACCAGTTCACTAGCGCTGAACACCGCCAGCGTTATGAGGATATGTTCGCAAATGGTGTTTCCTTTCCTCGTTGGGCGTGCGGCGCAACCCTTATGCTTTGGGCATCCGTGACGCCATCGACGATACCCTCCACAGAAACCACATCCTTGTCTTTCCATACCATGTCACCTCCGTCCATTGTGATCTTACCCTCAAGTTTTTGAGCACTTTCCGTAGGTTACACTGTTCTTTCGGAAACTCGAGTTGTAAATACCAGACTTTTGGGGAAAATCTGGAATCATCCGCCAAGCAAATCACTTCTTTTATCCTCGACGGCAGGGATGACTATTGGTTGGAACAATGTATGGTGTGGTCTCATGACTCCTACCCAGACCATTACGATAGAGATAAATTTTGGGCAGAGATTACCGGGCTTCTTCCTCGTCTTCCTAGTGGGCCCAAGGCTTCCTACATTCACAACCCAGTGGTCTGTTACCTTCACCGTATTTTGTCTTGCACCATTTTCAGTCGGGAAGGTACTCAGGGCGCAATTACTCAGGTAGAGCTTTATGCCCTTTGGTGTCTTTTACATGAAGAACCTTTTAAATGGGGCAATGCATTCATTGAGCATTTTGGTACCCAAGATAGCCGAGCCACTTCCTCTTCTTTCCACATTGGCCACTATGTTACCCAACTCGCCATCTCTTTGGGCTACACCCACATCGCCTTTCCTCTGCTTGAGATCAAAAATCACCTCATCAACACTCACTATTTGAAGAATAGTAGGTTTATCCATTTGGGCACCGAGGGCATTTATTACCTTTTGTTCAAAGACACTCAGGTGGTCCTCCATCTCCCGTTACATTCGCGGTTTGTAGCAGCAATCTACGTCTACGAGTTGACTGATTTAGCAGGCCATATCCAGTGATTCTACGTGGAGCATCCAGATCCAGACACCTTCCCCGAGCCACAGCCTCACAGGAGGAGCCTCTCTTTAGAGGCACACGACGACGACACTGGACCACCACCGCCACCTTCCAGACATCGCACCAGGCGGCGACCAGATGACGACTCTGGTCCTTACGGCTTCTACGAGATCCAAACTCAGCTGGATGAGATTCAGTAAGAGCAACAGAGACAGGGCCACCATCTCAATCACATGTACCTGATGCAGCATCTGCAGGAGTCTTGGCATGTGGACTGCGGTCACTATGCCCCTAGTCGACCAGCTTATGATGAGTATGGAGCACAACAAAGTTATCCGCGCCATGATTCTCCTTATTGGGAAAACTACTACTCCTCCCACCAGCAGCACCCTCCACCACAGTGACTCTTCCCTCCATCTCGCTCTTAGAGTTTTCTCAGGTCGAGCAAATTTCTAAGTCCGGGGTGGGGTGGGTGGTACGTGATCCACCCTTTATCTTCCATTTTCAACATTTCCTTCTGCATTTTTATTTGTTTGTGTTGTTTACTTTCAAACATAAGGCCTTTATCTAGTCGGTCGAATGTTGTACTTTATCTTCAAAAATCAATTGCATTATCAAATTTATTTCAAAAAACTTTGCAATATCAAGTTCCCTATGATCATGATAGCAATTTTTGGAAACGGTGGCAAGCCTTAGAGTATCAAATAGAATCAAATGCAGATTTTCTTCATTTTAGCATTAGATTAACTTATTTGTTTTTACTCTTATATAATGTAGCTACATGTCTCTTCTATCTTATGCAAAGACAACTCAAAAAAAATGAATGATGAGTGTCAAAGCGCAAGTTAGATCAAGATTGTCTTTACAAAGTATAGGTTTAAAAAAATTAAGTTATGAAAAATGTTTTCTTGAGAAACATAGTGCTTACAATTTGTGGTTCTAGGAGATGGGTCGCTTGGCCATGAAAAGGATAGAAGAATTGCTAATCTAGGGAGGATGAACTTGTTATTCCAAAATTTTTGAATCATTTTGATTTTTCAATTGCTTGAGGACAAGCAAAACTTTAAGTTTGTGGTAATTTGATGTGTGCTATTTCAGCACATCTTTTCTGCAAATTATTTAGCTTGTCACATAGAAATACTCCATTCATCTCTTGAAATTACACAAATTGATATTTTCTCATTTTTATCACAAATCTGACAATCATGTGCATTTTGTTGCTGTTTTAGGACCTGAGCCGATCGACTGGTGTTATCAACTGATCGTCTCACATTATCGACCCGATCGTCTGACCAAGTGAAACGCTCGATTTGCCTTCAAGCGTCGATCATTACTCTCATCAGATGACTGACCGAGATTTCCCGATTCGTAAGCCAAACGCTCGGCTGATGACCTATTGATGAGAAGAAACAACACCGAGTGGTTTGGACTACGCCGCCACCCTAATTAGGGTTGGCAGCCGATCGATTGGCTGTCACACTCCAGAACCTTCTAGCCGATCAGTTCGTTGCTGAACCGGTCAGTTGGCGGCACGCAGACAGCCCAAAATCCCAGTCGCCAACCTCAAAAGCCCTTAACCTAATTGTAAAAATGCCTCCTTCTCCTATAAAAGGAGGGGCACTTCCTCCTCCTCAAGGAATCTTGGATTTCTCTTGTATTGGGATTATGAAGCAATAATTCTTATAATCATCTTTTTGTTATGCAATAAAGTAGAATTAGTTCAAGAATTTTTCTTTCATACTTGTTCTTGCCTCTTCATTCCGCCTTAGTTTTTCTTTTCTCCATTTTTTAATTCTGGAGCAAGGAACTAAGAACTAAGCCATTTTATTGTCTCTTGCATAAGGTTTAATCTCCTGATTTTTGGGCTAGACTATGGCTTCAGTACTTTATTCCTCCATCTCCCCCCTCTCCATGAGTGAGTAGTTTTCTATCGAGGCAAGGGGAACAACCCCTTAGCCATGGTTTTAACAACTTCTTCTTAAACGAATAGATGGTAATCGATTTTAATTAACATTGATCTTTGGATCCCATGTTAATCCGGATGGAAATGACCATGGAAATCCGGATTTAGAACAATAAAATCAATTACATAGACATTTTGATATGACCGTGGATTTTTGTCTTTTAGGTTGATAAACTAGGAAGTATGAGCACCGAGACCAATGGGCTCATGTGGAGTTTATCTCTTGTGAGTTTTTAAATTCGCAAACCTTCATCGAATCGTCGTTTGAGAATTAGTTGTTATCACCTAGGCTAAGGTGGTGAAACCCCTACGAGCCTCGATTCTCTCTGTTTGATTTAATCACTGCATACTTTGTTTTCTTTAATTCCTAGTCTTTCATTCATATAGTTTTGCTTGTGTTAACAATCATCTTAATTTTTCCTTGTGCAGTTTTTATTCTTGTTAAGTGCATTTTCTTTCTTGCATTAGTGTAATCAATCAAACCTCCAACTTGACTTTTACTTTCTGTTTCAATCTAAAAAAAATACCAAAAACAAATAATAAGTTCTTCAAACTTTGGGTTCTAGGAACAATCTCTAAAAAGTTATCCTGTGGGATCGACCCTTCTATACTACCCTTAAAACCGGAAGTAAAAAAGGTTTAAACTCTAGGATTAACCATCTTAGTGATTGATATTGCAAAGCGACTTTTATCAGTAACTAGGGTTAGGTGTAGTTCTAGTAGGACTTGTCAAGTCTAGGCCTCTATGGTAAGTGGTATTAGGTCAATTAAGAGCCAAGGGTGGAAATGGGAGTGGAGATGAGGGTTTTTTCACCTCTTTCCACTAGCCATCTAGTCTTTAGAAAGCCCTAGGCAATTGCACTAATCACACTTACACTAGCCACTTCGATCTCACACTCACTTGTAGGAGGAGGGATGTGTATGTAGGAACAGAGGGGCTAGTTATCAATGATACCTTTGACATTCGGCACCTTATGGTATGTTGTATGAACTATGAGTTGCATAAGAAATATGAAAACATGGACATTCTCCAGATGGTAACAGTTCTTAAGAATCATGTAAAGCCAGAAAGGAATAATGTCTCTAATACATTGTTTGAGTGAAAACTAACAGACAGAGATCTAGCACAGTCCCATGTGCTAAAAATGATTGGGTGTGTGGAACATATATAGAGACTAGGATTTCCTTTACGCCTATAGTTAGCCATAGATATGATTTTGCAATCATTAGCTGAATCATATAGCCAGTTTATCAGGTGCTACACTTGAGTAACTTGGCCAAATTGTTGTCAGAATCACTTGACATGTTGATAAATGACAAAGAAAGAATGAAGGACCTATGATGATGATCAACAGAGTGAGGTCCAATGACAAAGGAAAGTCCAAGAAGAGTTCTGAGGCTCAATTGAAGTCTAAGGCTTTCACTCAAAATGAGGAGAAACATAAGTGTAAAAGGAATCTATCCTTTACACTAAAAGAAACTAAGGAAGAATAAGAAATAGATAGAGATATCCACTTCAAGACTAGAGAAAATTAAGACAAAACTGTGTCGAGCAAGGGTTGAAGCCACTATAGTTGGAATCCATCATTTGACCTGATGAGCATGTAAAAAAAATAGTGAATTGCTATTATGTATCTTCCATTAATGAGAATATCATGTATCTTATATGGATTTCATTTTAAAAGATAAATAATATATAGCAATGCCCTATGTCTCCTAATCTATATTCAGTTGTTATAGAGTAAAATGTGTATGACACATATATTGAATGACTTGATGACTCAAATAATGAATACCTATAGCATTGTCATTTAGAGTGCATAAATCAGAAATGCATTTCTAGAATCCATAATGATAGTTCTCTAGAATCTTTTGGTTATTGAACCAATAGAGACATGCAAGTCTTATTTATTAGGCAATATGACAAAATCATATTCACTAGATGTAGTGGGAGAGTGATTGTTCTATTAGGGCTCATACATACTTATGTATATATACCTTTTAGAATAAATGCTAGAGGTGGTTAATAGTACCTAGTTATATAAACCAATGTTCTCAGTAGATATGGTAGTTTGTATTTAATGAAATACAAGTTTGATCTCTTCAAGTGTTTGAGGAGATCATGTTTGAAGTACATAACCATCTTGGTAGAAGTACTGAAACCCCTCAATATGATAGATGTGGAAAATACTTTGAACTAAGAGTTTGAGGAACTTCTAGGAGACTATGATAATGTATCACAATGAACTCCAACTGAAACATAATGATGTATCAAAAAGAAGGAATCACACCTGGTTAGTCATGGAGCAATTGTCAATAAAATCTAGTTGATCTTCCAATTTTGTTTTTCGGCTTAAGCTTTACATGAAATAATGTACTGTCTAAATTAGTTGAAAAGACACCATATGATATATGGAATAGGAAGTGTCCCGGTATGTCTTTTATAATGATTAGAAATGAAAGCTTACATAGTAAAATAGTTTCTTGAAAATATTTTTCCATAAATCACATAAATGTTATTATCTTGAGTACTAGTTTTATATATCAATCCATAAAATAATTGTTTATTTCCAAAATGGTTGTATTCCTAAAGGGATTTTAATTCCACCGGAATCAATGGGAGAAAAGTATAACATGAAAATTTTTAAACCAGCAAGAAAACATTGAATCTATATAGGTACAATAGGAACAAAGAGAATCACAAATTGTTGTGGAATCTCAAGATCCTTATGTAGCACAAAACCTCATAGATCTGGTAGGACAAGCCTTGAGTTTGTATGATTAGGAAATCCTATAACTCAAGAAGGTAGTGGGTTGATCATTGATGATGAGACAACAACCTACCTAGAAGCTATTAAGGGACCAGAGTCTGAGAAATAGCTTGAGGCCCTGAGATCCAAAAAGGAGTCCATGTAAACAAATGAGGTATGAACTAGGTGGATCCACTTGAAGGGGTAATACCTAAAGGGTGCATGTGGGTCTTTGAGAAAAGACTGACATGGATGGAATTTTACAAATCTATAAGAGCATATTGGTTACAAATATTTCAAATATGTTCAAGATGTTGAGCATGACGAAATCTTCACCAGTTTCCATGGTTAAATCCATCAGGATCATGCTTGCCATTGTATCTTATTACAACTATTATATTTGGCATATGGGTGTTAAAATTGTATTTCTCAAAGGGAATATTTATGAGGATATGTACGTGGCACAACCTAAAGGTTCTATAAATCCATATAATGCAAATAAAGTCTATGAGAAACAAATGTCAATCTATGAATTAAAGAAAGCATCTCAGAGTTGGAATTTTTGATTTGACAAGATAGTCAAAGAGTTTCACTTTAGCCATCATAAATATGAAATTTATGGTTATAAAATATTTAATGGGAGAATATTTATATTCCACATAATGATGGGGAATAACATACTTATACTACAAATGTGAAAACATGGCAAGGATAGTACCTTGTCTATGAAGAGTTTAGGCGAAGCATCCTATGCAATAGGAATTGAGATCTATAGACATAGATTTGGAAAGCTTCTTGACCTAAGAAAGAGTACATTCATTGGCAAGATGTTGAAGGGATTCAGCATGCAGGACTATATGAGAGAAAAATTGTCCATGTTCCATGGAGTTAATCTCTTAGGAGCCCAGTGTCCCAATTCTTATGAAGAACAAGAACACGTGGATAGATGCCATGTGCATTCACAATTATATCTATCATGAATGCAATGTAATGTACTCATCTCATTACCTCATATGTATTGGACATGACGAGTGGATATTAGTCAAAATCTAGTAATATTCATTGGATTATCATGATGAAGATCCTTAAATACATGAGAATCAATAAATGGATCGGTTCCTTAGTTATGGTAATGAGGACGAGTTGGGTGTAAAGGGTTACACCGATGCAAGCTTCCAAAATGAAAAATAAAAATTAATGGTCACAATTTAAATTTTTTTACCTTAAAATAAAATTGTAAGCTAGAAGAGTTCCAAACAAGAGACAATTGTTAATTCTGTAATGAAAGCTAAGTGTCATGGTTTTATGTGAACAATAGAGGATATTGTATGCATATAAATGAACTTATGGGAGGTTCCAAACCATTTATGACATAGTAGAGATATTGTGACAATAATGGAGCTGGTGGATAGGCTGGGAATCTCAGATAGTAGACTACAACACTTCCATCTCATATGAGAGGTCTTACAGTGTGGAGATGTGAAAACTTGCAAAATATCAACTAGAATCAAGCGTTGCTAATCTTCTATAAAAGCACAACTATAATAGATTAATGATGGACATGTTAAGATCACTTGGAATAAGATTCATAAGTGATTGTCTCTAAAAGAAAGTAGGAGTCTGTTGGTATGTATATCCAAAGAGCCTATCATATGATGCTTATAATGGGGCATCATATACTTGATTTGATAATGATAATTGTATAGGTAATTCAGTCTATTACTCCTGTCTCAATCATGAGATAATGACATAAATATAATATATTTCTAAAGAATGATGTTACTTGATGACATATGTCTTCAAGCTGAGGACCTAAACAATGAGATCATATGTATGATAAGAATACATGAATTCTTGTCATGTCCCTTGTCAGATATTAGTGTGGAAGCAAAACATACAACATGAATACATAAGACTAGTGTGTGTATTGACTGATGACAGAGTCTCTTTAGTCATGATATGTGATACTAAGTCAAACACATAGATACATGTTAGAGAACAGCATCTCATTAGTCATGATATGTGATATCAAATCAAACACATAGACACATGTTAGAGAATCGTGTATCGAACAGACCCACCATGAGCGTGATACATGGAGACCATGGAATGGTAATCAAAATAAGCTCTCAAAGTGTTATTGTTGGTTGTGGTTATTATTCCAGAAGTCACCATACTCATCACATGTTGTTTGATATATTTTGGCATCATCCAATGTGACCTTGAATAAGGGTTTCCATAAAGGTGATGTGTCACATGGGGATTAAGTGTGAGTGATGTAGATGGGATTTGTCCCTCCTATAGGAAATTGATATCAAGGACACTTGATAAGAGAGACTGAGAAATGTATCTCCATACTCATGACTCAATATATGATATGTGAGCTCACATGCATCTCATACAGTCTACTCTAGTTCAAGAAACATGGATTGAACATTGAGACAATAATGATTCCAAGCCTTGAGCTCAATCCAGATATTAGAGACAAAGGAACTATACGATCATTGTAACATTGCTCATGGATTTTAGCTTGAAGTTTTTCTCCAACTTTCCAATTATTGGGTAGCAATGATGTGTTGCTAGATATTGTACATTGCTTGTGATGACATAAGTTAGTTATAGACATTCACTGCCAATGTAATTTGGGACCTATAGGGTCACAGACATAGGATGCATATGGACAAGGTGTTTACTCATGAATAAGGTTTAACTTGATTACTAACATGTTTAGGTATTCAATTTCAACAAAGTTGATTGTATATTATTTGAGTTGAAAAATGAAACAACCATTTCACAAATGAAACTACCATTTCACAAGTGAAACGACTATTTCATGACATGAAATGACTATTTCATGGCATGAAACAACTGTTTCATTAAATTAAACGTCTGGTTCAAGGGTTGAACTAATTGGTTCACCTATGAACCGACTGATTCAACAACAAACTGGTCGGTCCATTGTTCTTAGCTTCCAAAATATTCATAAAAGTTCATCTCTTTTACTCCCAGATGAAATTGAAACCCTGAACCTAGCCATCCTATGTAAAGGGGGGTAGTCCAGGCTTTTAGAGACACAACAATAAGCTCTAACAATTGTTGTCCTCTCTTGTTGGGATAACCAAGACATCCCTAAGCATGTCGTACCCATAAAAGGAAGGGACAGCAAGAGAGTGTAAGGTTTCGTGGAGGTGGCAAACATAGCAGAAACAACAAAAATTTTCTCCACATACCCTACTAGAAGATCTCGATGATAATAGTATATTTGGAAAAAGGGTGTGCGGGATTCACCTTGTTGTGGAGCAAGTCTAGCGATGTCCCTTTGCATGGTGATGTGTGTCACTCCTTACACACACAGATGCTCCTAGTCAGTATCTTCCAAACACATGTGCTCAACGTCAATATCTCTGCTTCATCCACATGGATGGACTGGAACTTCATGTCTCACTTCTTGAGTTGGCAAGAATTAGTAGGCTTCTGCTTTTACAACATTCTAGTGTCATGGTTGTGCTCCTTCTCTCTCTTGGGGATGATGATAGCTATGGTTCATGTACAAGAGTGTACATCATAATCCATCCATCATGCCCCTATAAATAGCATAGAAAGGAAGCAGGGTTTCCCAAAACCCCTGGGAAAATAAAAGGATGTGATTGCATTTAAAGCGAGCCGCTTGTGGACTATTAAAAAGAATATTCTAGAATTAATTAATTAACCAGTTAATCATATTAATTTATTAACTAAATTTCATTATCTGGATCTAGTTAATTGCTCATGATTTGCCAGCCGACCTAATGATTTAAATCTAATTACTTGACTTGAACATTTTAACCAATTAACTCATGTTATATTCTAGTATTATTCTAGTAGATTATCTAAATACTTTAGTAATCAATTTGATTAGGAACATTTCCAATCACATTTGCAATTATATTCCTATTCTAATACATCTTATGTGTCTGATACAATAGGCTCCAAATTACGTTGGCAGTGATATTCATAATCATATTATGATTTCACAAGAAATGAGTGTATCTAGCAAGACTTCATTGCTGCCCAAGTAATTAGAGAAGTTGGTGAACAACTTCAGCCTACAATTTGTGATTGGTGTTATAGTGATTGTATAGTTCCTTTGTTTCTGATATCTAGATTGAACCAAGGAATGGAATCATCATCCTCTTCAACGTTCATGCATGTTCCTTGAACTAGATTATACTGTGTGAGATATGTGTAAGTTCAATATCACATGTTGACTCACACCAACATGGCCATGCATTTCTCAATCTCACTTATCAAGTGGATAAGATATCAAACTCCTGTAGGAGGAAAAAATCCCATCTACATCACTCATAGTCATCCCCATGTGTCACGGTGCACCTGAGGACCACCTTTATGGCAACCCTTATCATGGTGGACAATGTCAAAGTATACCAAACAACATGTGATGAGTGTAGTAATTTTAACTCTAAGAACCACAATCACCACCATTACTGTGAGAGATGACTCTAACTACCAATAATGGTTTCCATGTGTCACCCTCAAGGTGGGCTTGTCTGATACACTATTGTCTAGCAAGTATCTTTGTGCTTGGTTTGATATCACATATCATTACTAATGAGATTCTTTCATCAACCAACATGCACTCTTGTCTTTAGAATTATTTCTAACTATTATTCTTGCACAATAACATCCAACTAGGGACATAACAAGAGTTCATATATGTTTGACATCTATATGATCTCATCGTTCAGGTCCTTAACCCAAAGACATATGTCATTGAGTAATATCATTCTTTAGACATTTATTATGTTACATCATTATCTCATAACTGAATAAAATAGAATAAATAGGAAGATTGCCTTTATTATTGATCAAATCACTTACAATATATTTCATTCCAATCATCATATGATTGGCTCTTTGGGCATACATATCAATAGGAAGATATAGCATGAGAGAAAAAATCAACCCTGGTAGGTTGATGTTCAAAGGGACAACTCCTTCCCGTTGGCTCTAGTTGCGCAACGTGGAGTTTCCAGTGGTCCAAGTGGATAAGGTAGAGGATAGGAAGATATTTCCACCTACTAGGAGGACAACAACACATGCTATCCATGGTGTTGCACCAGGTGGCCACCGTTTCCAATTGTCGGAGTGCTTCTTGCAAAAGAAGCACATTGTTGCAAAAATTATCACTGGACTTGCTTCAGGACTAGGTATATCTCGCTCTACCCTCTTTTGTAGATATGTTGTTGCTGACACCATATGCTGGTTTGGGAATTGGGAAGGAAATCTTTTTTTTTACTACCTTATTTCTAGCCCCAATTTCCCAATAAAAACTCATGCTAGAAGCTAGATCCCCATCATAGGTCGTGCAATGGAACATGTCAGCATTTACTTGAGACATGGAGGTCACAACAACCCCTGCTTTGTGGCTTGGGGTAATTGGAGGAAGGAAAACACCTTTCTTCCATGAACGACCAGATAAGTTGAGGTCAGAAAACTAAATCACAATGCAACATGATGAAAAATAAAGATGTATGTTGCTCCGTTGATGGAAACCAAAGCTAAAGGCAAAGAATGAAGGTCCCTCATTTGCATTTGCCCCCCTATAAGGTCGGTCAGGGTGTAAGTCATAGACTTGACAAGAACGTCAAGAGGAGGATTGGGTTTTCCATTGGGGTCATCTCCTACAAACAACACATGGTCGTTGCCTACATTGTAGGAGCTTTCTTCTCCATCCATGTGCTCTTTTCGCTTATAAGATTTCTTCTTAGGATCCATCTAAACAGAGAAATTGGACTAACGTAAGAACTTCAGAATAATGATTATCTGCTAGCCAACTACATTGTCACTTTGATACCATAATTGAAAACCCTCCATAAACATAGCAGAAACAATAGTGAATTATCCATAACTTGTGCACTTTGGGGGGCATTACATTAAACTAAAATTCATAACAACAATATAACCAATCACTCAAACTGAAATATTAAACATCTCATAATTATTCTTACAAAAGGAACAAAATAAAATTCACATGGAAAACTAACTTAAAATATTGAGACATAGTCTCTAGTCTAAACTTCTAAACATTAAAACATATATTTGAGACTATAAATATGGGGATCATTTAATAGTTTACTCCCCCAACAGATATTATTCTACTTTATCTTTGAGCTCCAAGACTCTAGGTGCTGCTTCTACTCCTACTCCTTATCTGCGGGCATCTCATCCCTAGCCATGCATTGGAAAAATGGCTATTAGAGTAAGTGGAATGAGAATTCTAACATAAACATTATTGAAGTAGTAAGGTAACACAAAATATTCTTAAATGTTATATCCATGGAACTAACATCAAAATATGTAGTAAAACTGAAATTTAAGCATCTCTTCTTTTTTTAACTTAATTCTTGTCTTTATACTTATCTTACTCTAGAGACATGTACTCTAGTACCTGGGTCTCATGACACTAAGGTTCTTAGGTCACATACCCTATTCTTTGGGCCTGGGCTATGTATTTGAATCAGCTTGTACAAAGAGCCTAGGCCTCATGACTTAAACAAAGGGTTTGGGTCATATATCTCTTACATTGGCATGAACTAGGGTTCCTTGGCCACATGACTTGCACAAAGGACATAGGTCGTGTCTTTCTTTAGTTGACCTACACTAGGGCATGGGTCTAACAACAAAATCTGCTCATTTTATTAAATATGTTCTTAACATGAATCTTAATACATTTTGATCTTATAGTCTTATCATGAACTAATATCTTGATCTTAATATATGAATCTTAATAGAATCTTATCATGTAATCTAAATCATACATCTTGGTGGACATACATCATAAATTGTAAAACATTTTGTTCTCATATTCCTATCATGACACAAATCATGAATCTTAATAAAATCTTATCTTGGAACTTAATCATGACTTTAATATACCTTATAAACTTATCATGTACTTGATTTTTAGATCTTAATCATATAAGAGATCTAAATAACATATCTCTACTTGATATATCAATCATATGAAAGGACTTAACCATGAAAGTTTGACAAACTTACTTGCATATCTTGAAGTCGAGAACATTGGATCACATAAATCTCAAAAGTCTTATTTAAGAAACATGTAAATATACTGAGCTTAACAAATACAAACATGCATGGGCATGAACCACTTACCTCTCTCTTAGAGAATATCATAATTATTCTTCTTAGGTTGAAAAAACTATGATCACTTTCTTGGGATTGATGAACTATAATTACATTCTTCATTCAATAATCATTCATTAACAATTATATTCACCTTAGTTTTTAAGGTTTCTTGGTTCTTGGGTAACTAGGGAAACTCGGTGTGGAATCAAGTTTTGAAACTGGTTCCATCATCTAGATCTCAAAAATTGTTCAAGTTCCATATATGGTTTGACCGAAACAGAGCTATGATTTGATTGCTTTGATTTTTCAAATATAAATTGATGTTCAACCAATCAAAAATGAGACAAAAACCAAAACTTGATTTCTAAAATACTAGATAAGGCTTGGCAGAAAGACTGATACGTCAGTGAGATAATTTTTGGGCTTTAGGTGTGACAGAGGGTATATTCATCAAAATCCAAGGCAAAACTCATGTGATTTAAATCTAGTCAGGGATATGATACCCCCAAAATTAGTCATGTGATTCTGACATAGATGCAAATCGGGTGAGGGTAAAATAAGTGTCTTGCAACATGGGATCTCCTTCCTCAAAACAATGATAACCAAACCTTATGGAGCTTATTAACTTGAGAGAAAAATTATGCTAGAAGGTGGAGCCTGGTCATAGTTTGTTCCAAGGAACCCGGCATCAACTTTCTTGAGACATGATAGTCTCAATAAACTCTACTTAATGGCTTGGGGTAATCAGAGGAGGGGAAAAACTTATTTGTCATGAACAACTAGATAAAATGAGGACAGAAAATAGTATAGCAGTCAAAATGCTGAAAAGTAAGGATGTATGTTGCTTCGGTGATACAAACCTATGCTAAAGAAAAAGAAAGAAGGGTAAACGACGGTGAGAAATTCGAGAATTGCTAGTTGATTCCTTCAACTACAAAAAGGGGAACAACGTTGTACCTTCTTTTGGGGTAAAATTTGTCTTGGTCAAAGATTTTGTGGGCCTCGAAGAGACTATTCGAAGCCTTATTGGTGGCCGCAAAGGCTTGAGTTGCTCTGATGAAAATCTACTTTGGATATAATGAGGTGGTCTCATGGGAATATAGAGGGAGATGCTCAGAGGGAAGAAGAGAGGTTTAGCATAGTTTCTAGAGGTTCCCCACTTGTTTTCTGATCATTATATATATATATATATATATATATATATATATATATATATATATATATATATACATATACATATATATAGAGAGAGAGATAGACGACTGGAGACCAGAGGGGATCAACATAAGGGAGGGTTCCAGGAAGTATAGTGGAATGGGGATTTCGATGCATGAAACACTATTGTGCAAGGGGTCAAATTGCTCAGAAGGATGAGGTGATGGTAAGGGAGGAATCTATTTTTATCAAAGGTGGAGCGGATAGAGAAATCATGTTGGGTGAGCATAGTCGAAACTATAGAGTCCATTGGGTACTATATTAGGGTCAGGGGGAAACTCCCACCCCTGCTAGGATGTAGTAGTCTGACCTGACATGGGAATCTATATGTGTGACAGCATAACTAACACACAAAACTTTAGGGTAGATTAGATTATATCAACAATATGTGATTAATTTCAATTAGTAACTATATAGGATCTTTCCCAAATCCTTTAAGTGACCAAACAAACTTCAAATGATATGAAAATTGAACCACGAGCCATTTAGAGTGTCTAGAACCTTTCCGTCTAGTAATATTTAGGTTCTGATTATATTTTAATCATAATGTATTCATGTATAGTTATCTTAATGTAAATGAATAAAAACAAGATAACTCAAATTCATCTTTCTTTATTTGTTTATTTGAGTAGATTGAGATATTAGGGATTTTATCCACTTAATATTTATCTTGTTCAGGTTTTATGCCCCCTTTAGGGAGATTATTTTAGAGGAAGGAGAAGTTATAATTCTATTTATCCTTTATGCAAACAATTATCTAAATTAAAAAGAAAGTATTATTACTATTTATGATTTTGTTTTATATATTGAAAATCCAAGTCTTGTACCTTAATCTTTTATCTCTTTATTCAACAACAAAAACTATAACTTGGGCTTTTTGCATTGTTCCAAAAGCTAACTTTCATTATGTAATACTTCATTAAAGATTAAAAATTGCATACGAAATTTTGGGATGTTACATTCTTGGTGATACTTCTTGTGAGAATTTTGTGTCCTATGTGGGAGGTTGATTGGGATCTAATCCAATGTGTTGCTTCCAACTACTTCTTGTGAGAAGGATGTTGGGAAGCCAAATGGAGCTACTTCTTGTTACTAGGTTGCATCCATGGTGGGAGGTTGATTGCACTCTACTCTATTGTGATTCACTCTACTTCTTATGAGAAGGAATGGCCAAGGTGGGAGGATAATTGCATTCTACTCCCTTAAGAAAGTTCTCCTTGAGTTACAAAATGAGGATTGTCTTGAGACATCGGTTGATGTTATGTATTTTGTATCAGTTAAAAAGAAGGAATAAATTATAGGTTTAAAATCATGGTTGGGCACAACTAGGTAGTGGACTAACATATTTTGAAGGAACCACTCTACATTGGGTGTCGCTTGTGGTTTTCTTTCATTGTCCAATTACTTGATTTATATTTCTGATGCATTATCTTTTAAGCAAGTTGCAATCTAACCTCCTTAGTGTTTTAAATTGCATAACATTGTTATTATCTCTATTCACCCCCTTTAGATATTTTAATGTTATGCACAACCAAGGTGTGCATAGAATCCATAAGGACGTCTCTTTGCTCATCCCAATCCCTAGTTTTCATCATCTTATGGACATGGTTTTCTTCTAGATCTTAGGTTCAACCCTGTCTCTCTTTTCTTTGCCTTTATTATTAAAATTGGTACCAAAAGGGATGTCTACTTTGACGGTGTTTTAGGAGGCATGTGCAAGATACTTAATTAAGTGAGTTTCTCATCATATCTTAAAGTCATCATAATAGGATTTGATATCACTATCATTAGTCACTTTTTACTAATTAACTTACAATTTAGTTACATCCCATACTTAAAGAACCTACGATAGAGAGACCATTGTGATTAATAGTTATGGAAGAAAAAAGTATAAGAAGTCTAATTGATCATTGTCAAATAGGTGTCTTGGGTTAATCCTTAAATAGAAGACATGATAGAAAATCATCCAAGATTTAAGGGGAAAATCCTAATCCAGTCTTAGATTCACTTCATCTTGGTAGGTATGTAGAGAAACCTCATCCACCATACCTAGGAGGATAGGATATCATTACTAACCAGAATCCCCATGTTTTGCACCAATCCTGGACACCTTGGTATCACCATTATGATCTTATATTTTCCCTATCTTCATATGAATTATTGTTTCTTAAACATACATTTAAGCCCTTGTTCTAGGATCTAGTACAATTTATCACTGATTCATTTTTACCAACTCTATTTCCTAAAAAGTCAGTTCAAAAAGGACTCGCGTACTCGTCCATTAAATGGATAAAATCAACACAAGCATATATATGAATAAAATAATAAGAAATTCTTTCATAATCAATGAACCAAAGGTGTATATAGCAAAGCATGAAGGAATCAAAAGGGAAGATACATGTTCAAAAGAAACTACATAAATACAACATGGAGATAATAGTTATAGTCCCACTAATTGTATAAAACCCCATTGATATTAAATTTGGCATAGCATGGGATTACAAAAGATATATACAATGGGTTTTCACTTGGCATAATCTACATCAATATTGAAAAGCAAAATATATGAATTTGAATGGGTTGGTATGTTGTGCAAATATAAGAAGTCATAATTTAGATAAATGCTAAGATTTGCTTGTCTAGAAACATTATATTAGTAAAATATAAAGCAATAAACTTCAAAGTATTTCTTAAGGATATTTTAAGTGCATTTCCATTATACCATACAACATCAACATTAGTCATTTGACAAACTTTACAAAGGAAGCATCTGTGAGGGGCCTCCAAAAAAACATTCACGAGATAACCTTATTTATAGTTTGTGAGGGACCTCAAGGTATTAAGCCAACAACTAACATGCTTCAATTTGTCCCCTTTCTTGGTTGAGACAAGTAGGTATACTGAGTCTTGTACCCTTATCCTGATAATACATGAAGTTACAAAAAGGGTTGTATAATGGACATATGTGATTATATTTGTAGTTTTGTTAGTATAATACAATCAAGATGAAAGTACTAATCATAGAGACCATGTAGATCAAATAGGTTGGTATATATCCAAGCATTTTTAGAATTCATACATTCAAAAAATTCATTATCATAGTAAGGTCAAAGTGGTAAAGTGTACCTTGAAACAGGGTAACTAGTTTTAAGAACTTGATTACATCTTTGAAAAGAGTCCTTAAAAGTGATCTTGATGTTTGAGTAAGCATGATTTAATTAAAAAATTAGTAGGATCTAGTCAAAGTATTTACATGAATGTTGTATGTATCCCCTAGTAAGTATCATCTCATATCAAGCATCATTATCCATATCTCAAAAGTGCATGCAATGTCATCATCATGGTTTCATAATACACATCAATTATACTTGACTTAGGGTGAAAATCCCAAATATATCAAAGATTTTGAAATAGGGTTTCCTTAATTTTTATAGGTAAATTATAATACTTGGTAAGAGTTGAAAGGATTAATTACAAAGATCCATGTTATATTACGTGTTAAGTCACAAGTGTATAACAATGAACAAGATTGGATTTCATGTTCCTAGGCATCATAAGTTATTGATTAAGAGTCACAACATTGTTTGGGAATCATTAGAGAATTCATATAATAAGACATTTAATATTTCAAAAGAGTAGAGTGTGCATTTTAAGGAAATCAACGAAATTCAGAAGGGATTTAGATCATGAAGCCATTTTTACTATATTTCTTGCATATTATTGCCAAAGTGCTATATTTACATGCTAGATTTGGCTAATTGGTTTAAATTCTATGATTTAGTGAATTTTGAGTAATTTTCTAGGGTTTTTAATGAGAGAGATAGGAAATTACCAATTATATACATAAAGGTAGTCATTTGATGATGGTTCATTATGGGCCTATTGCGATTGAGCAGTGCAAGGTTTTCCTCTCCACTTGTTGTGTGGCCATGCTAGGGATTTGGATGGTGGGTCCATGTTTGACCATGTATGATCAATATCTCAGCAAGGCGAACTCCACTGATAAGAGAATGGAGAGGGGGAGCATGAATCCACTGACAAGAGAACAGAGAGGGGGTGCATGACACGATGATGGTGGTGAAGCATGCTCCGTAGATCCTGGGTCCATTATGGGTTTGTCACAATCATGTGGATAAGAGAATATCTCTCCATTGAGTGAGACTGGAAGAGGGGAAAGTGGAGGCGTAGTCACTTGGTTGTTTAATAGTGGGTCAATGATGAATTGAGATGCAATGTCATCATATTCCTTGGTTAGGGCTATCACAATTCTTGTTGTGTGGCTCCAATGCACATGACAAGCACGCTTTTTGTGGGTGGTAAGGCTTGATAGAAGCGGGGATTAGTAGGAATGGAGCGTTATGGGTGGAGTTAGCCTTTTATAGGTGGAAAGGAGGTCAAAAGCGATTATTTTGGTTGACTATCATTGTTGTTGTGGTGTGCATCAGTGGTGGTGGTATTCAACCCCTCCTCGAGCCCATACCTCATAATATAAGGTATGAGGTGGCTCAGGGGGTTGTGTGAGGGTTGCGTATAAGGGTTAAATTTGGTAATGGAGGCTTGTCGTATCATTCTAGCATGGAGGTTGTACAGAATGGATGATACAGTTGTGTGCTAGGGTGGGGTATGACCTCCAAACCCTCTTATCATGGTATTATTTATGTTCGCATAATCAAGAAATTAGTGGCTACAGATGTTAAAATTTGTCTAATTACATGACCCAATTCTCTCAAACCCAAAAACAACTAGGTTCGATATTCAGTTGTGACATTTTGGTTTGCTTTTGGGTTTAAGATTATAAATCTAAATCAAGTTGGGTTTAGGATTAGAAACTGGACAAATTTGGGTTTTAAATACTTATATACATATATTTATGGATGTAAATTATGTTTTGAAGTGATATATGCTTAGTTTTGGTATAATATATGTGACGTAAAAGCATATTTTAGTTATTTGATGTGATATGTAGGTCATTTTTAATGGTATTGTGATAACCTTATTGCGTTAGAATTTAGTTATGTGTTGGTAATAGTGTTGATACCTTTTGTTATATTGATTATTTTATGATGAGGTATAAATGTTGTTTAGGTATTATATAGTAATCTCAATTCATTTAATAGACAATACTTTAATGTGATATATATTTTTTTGGTATGATATTGGTGATGTTGTAACATATTTTGGTGTTATATATGTTGTGATGTCGCAGAATGATATAAATGATGTTGCATGTGTGTTGAGACTTCCTTGTGTTTAGGTAATATTGATGTTTTACTATTGGTATTATTTTTCTCTAATAAAAGAGATGGACAAATAATATTTTAGCATTTGTAATATTACAACCCAATCGACATTTTGTTAATTTTACATAATGAATCATTAGCTATCTTATGGGTAATTCTTTGAGAGAATTGATTTTCTAAAATATCATCTTCAAATCCAAGTTTAGGTTGGATTTGAGGTTTAGAATCTGCATTGATTATGGGTTGAGAGATATCAATAAAATATGGGTCTGGGTTTGGGTCCAAGTATTTATCCCAGTTTGATAGTCAAACAATGAGAATTAGATTTTTTACAAGAAACTGACCCAGACTCAATTTTTTGACACCCCTATTGATGGCATCCCTTCATTGAGTGTCTAGATTACTTCACCCCACATCTAGATTGGTCATTGAATTGACATTCAATGAGACCCAAAAAGGTCGGATCAAGAAAATGAGGAAAAATAGGAAACAAGGAAAGGGGATATTAAAAGGGATTCTCTTAGCAAATGTGTATATCTCAAATCATAGGGCCAAAAGTAATGAAATTTATGTAAAATTAGAAAAGTATGTTTTATATGTAGTAATAGTTTGGGATCAAAAGGATATTCTTGAGATAGTATCAAAATTCAAAAGATCCAAGGATTATTTAATAATTATGCAAAAAGGGTCAAAAAATGTATCTTTATCAAACATGAAATGATTTCAAAAATATGAAATACAAAATTACACAACATATAAAGAGAGATATCATACATTGAAAATGAACAAGTTATGAGCATATAAGCACATATATAACATAGAGAGAAAACTCACTTCATCATAGATGGATAGGTTTCTACAAATAAATTTGCACACTATAAAGAAGTTCAGGCATACATATATATACAGAAAATTAGAAGAAGAGTATTGAACCTTAATAGGAGATGACTCCATTGGTGTGGGCTAGTTTTGGTCCAAACATTTAACTAATTGTGGCAATGCTTGATTAGTTCTCACTATTTGAGCTCAACCAATAAGTAAATATACCCAATTTCCTCCCCTTTGAGTCCATCTTTGTGTGTGTTGCCTATGGAGTAGTGAAGGTCATAATCTCTATTTATACCTAACAATGAATGGGAAACACCTAGTTGTACATCATTGTTATCCAAGTAATGAGATCAATTAGAAATCAGATCATCCCTTATCATGACCAATGTTATCATGATTTTTTAATTCCTTATTCAGTAATATCTATTTGTAGCAAAGGAAGAAACATGTGATTCCCATCAAATCATGTCATTTTTCCTTGATATGTAGTAGACCATTGAATGGACAATTAAACTCTTATGATGATGAGCATCCATTTTAGTGCATCATTCATTAAGTGCTCAGTGATATATATTCCATTATATAGGAGGTACAAACTAATACATCACTAAGATTAATTTGTATGTTTACCACTACCTTCATGGTTAACCTTATATATTTTAAATTGTGTAGTATCAAGATATAAGAAATGTCCTTTGGTTTGTGTCGTGACTTTAGGTCAAAGTATCAAAAACACTATTTTCATCTAATAATATATGATGACTGAAGTGGAATATTATTGCACTCCAAATTCACTAGTAATATAATTCCTAGAGTTTACCAAAACCAAAGTGCAATAATGCCACCTACAAGCAGACAAATCTTAGCAAAGTATAGTTAAGGATCGAATCCCAAGGGACAACGTATTTAAGAATTATCTAATCAAAGTAACTTAGCAAGAACTAGTAGTTATCACAAAAGTTGAGTTTGGTTTAGTTAATGTAAGATTGCAAGAATAAAATAGTTAGATTAAGGTTCAAGTAATCAATGGTTGGAAACACTAGGGTGGAACTGGGTTTCACCGCCACTACTCAAATATGGGCATTTATTCAAATCCAAACATGTATTAAGATATAATTGGAGTTATGCAAGTTTCCCCTTTCGACGTCAGAAACTTGTATGAGTAGATATCCTTGTAAGCTCAATGTCTTGTTACTTGTAGATCCTCTATCCACTACTCCAGAGCCTTTCCGTCGAAAGTTCTCATCAGGGTGTCAACCAAAGCAAATTGATATTCAAATGTTAAATGTTGAAGTTCTCATAGTAAAAGATTATAATAAATCATGTAAAGAGGGTGACCAATCCACAAAACATGTAATAAATGATTGGCTAAGAATTATAGGAGTTCATATAAGAATTGGAACATGAATGAAATTGCAAGAAATGGGTAGTGGGTCTACTCCCCACACCCTAGTGAAAAGACAACTCCCTCAACATGGTGAGATTAATATCATAAGAAGAGTAAGAGGACACCATCACGATCATGAGAGTGGAAGAAGAGGCTCAACGTGGTGTGCGACAATTTACTTCCTTCCTTGTCTCTCATCCAAGAACTAGCATTGTCTTGCATTGGAAGTAGGTGGAGGAATGGAAGCTCGGGGAAGAGATCGATCACCTTGGAGAAGGAGATCGATGACTTTTGAGTTGCAGATGAAGGAGTTATGTCGATCTATGCCTGAGGTCAATAGGTGTTGACCAACTAGGCTGATAGAACTAGTTAGTTCGATAGGCGTTGTCCTTGCTCTAATTTCAGCGGCAGTGTTTTAGCATTTTTGTCTCCAGAATTTCTAAGATATGTTGTACGGTTGTGTTGGGGGTCTATTTATAGGGTCGAGGCTGTCTAGCTCTTTCCATCGTTGTCAAACTTGATGTCGATCGACAGGTATGTCGACATCGAGGGTCGATGGCTTTTGAACCTCTTGTCATCAGTTTGTCAGTCGACAGGACTGTCGACCTTGTGGGTCGACAAGTCTGTCAATTGAAATTGTGGTTGTCGATAAGCATGTCGACAGGATTGTCGATCAATTGTTGATTTTCTTGTCAGATGTTGCTTGATGACATTGTCAAGGAGAGGGGTCGATAGGGTTGTCGACCTTGATCATCAATGAGTCTGGGTGTCATTCTACCTGGATGTCGACCAAGGGTGTCGACACTGCTATCGAGCATTGAGTGTGTCGAGCAGTGAGGTCGACAAGACTATCGACCTCTTGTATGTCTTGGTTGATTTGATGTCGATCGACATGTCAACTTTGGTCTTGGAAAAAAATATAATGTATCGATCTACCTTCTGTAAGTGCTCAAAATCCAATTTTCTCATAGTGATATAATTCAACACCTGCAAAGGGAGTTAAGAGAAGTATCAAATACCTACCAATTAATGTAAAATCCTAAGTAGACCAAAACAAAGCTATTCTAATGAAAACTATGCTATATGAATGCTAAATTAGACAAATAATGTTGCTAAAACTGGGATGTATATGCATTCATTAATGACGATCATATAATTTTCCATATATCACTAGCATTGAGGATATTAAGAAGTACAAGTTGTTCTCCAACGTGTACTTATGTGCATGCATTAGTATCAAATATTCAAATCCATGATAATTTGTCATTATTTAAACAACATACTTGTCACTTGCATATTATTGTTGTCCCACTTCCCAATAACTGTCAACTAGGGATATGGGTATAATATTAGTTCTTAGAACTTCTAGGACCTCATGTTCACAATCAAAGACTCTCATATTTTGATTCAAATCATAGGTACATATTCTCATAAAATAATCCCATCATTTCATCCTATTCGGTATAAATTTCAACTGTTTCTTGTTGAATTTTACTTCTAGTAGAATGAAAATAGTACATATGTATTTGTAACAAAATCAAATGCCTCTCCTCCAACTATGCACGTCCTCACTCATAAGATACTCAATTTCAATCAATAACCTCTTTCTTCATCAATCGGATGATTATGAATCACATGTTGCTCAATTAATGAGTTGTAAATTATAAATTGTCATTTTGAACTCAATTGTACCAAGTTCAATGCATTAATGTAACTTTGAACACATTTCGATTATTGACACCCTTCAACATCATCATATTGATCTCAATCTTTTTCTATAAGAATAAGAGGAAATTTGTAAACTAATGGTAAAAAGTTAATCTCAACCAGACTTGTAGTTTGCAAGTTATGAATTTTGAAATTCATCCAAGAAAACCACTATTGATATTCTTTGTTCTAGCTCTTGTGACGCAAACAATCCAACAGCAGTTCTTTCATCCAATAATAAGCTTAAAATCCACTTTTAAGGGTTTTCAGCTTGATCTAATGGCCAATGATTGTCTCACAGCTCTATAGAGCATCAATGTGCACACATGGCACAAGCGGTAGAGAAGGAAGCTCGATCCAGCTACACACTACCTCATATCAATCAAACCTACTCTTTAATGTAACATAATTATTACACTTATTTTCCCCTTCTTTCCCTACTCCTATTAAGATCCCCATGAAGCTTTTGGACCTCCAAGCTCAGAGCTACTCTGGCCAAGTGTTTCTTGGCATCAAACCCCCCACCTCCCCTCAAGACCAGATAAGGTCACCCCTGAGCGCGTAGGGCCTAGATGAGATTAGTTTATCCTTTCTCATAGGCCACTGACCCCTTCTCTCCCATCTCCCCCCTATATACACATATGCCATTTTGGCAACCAAGGTGGGACACAAGCTCTTGTCCCTTGATTCACAAGCAATGACAAAGATCAACAGCCCGTTTCCTCCCCCCCCCCACTTACTTTTTTAGTAGGTGCAAGTCACTAGATTCACTAGATCACATGGATCTATGGAACTCCCACAATCAACAGCCTATAAAGTTTTGTATTAAGTTATGTTACTCCCTCTCTAAAGAAAATATTAAAAAAACACTAGATCCACAAAAATGTCCCGATATGTCTTTTATAATGATTAGGAATGAAAGCTTACATAATAAAATAGTTTCTTGAAAATCTTTGTCCATAAATCACATAAAAGTTATTTTCTTGAGTACTAGTTTTATATTTCAATCCAGCAACAAAATTGTTTGTTTCCAAAACGGTTGTATTCCTAAAGTATAACATGAAAAATTCAAAATTAATAAGAAAACATAGAATCTATAGAGGTACAATAAGAACAAAGAGAATCACAAATTGTTGTGGAATCTCAAGATCCTTATGTAACATAAAACCTCATAGATCTAGTAGGACAAGCCTTGAGTTTGTAAGATTAGGATATCCAATAACTCAAGAAGGTGGTGGTTTGGTCATTGATGATGAGACAACAACCTACCTAGAAGCTATTAAGGGACCAGAGTCTAAGAATTGGTTTGAGGTCATGAGATCCAAAAAGGAGTCCATGTAAACTAATGAGGTATGAACTAGGTGGATCCACCTGAATGGTTAGACCTAAAGGGTGCATTTGGGTCTTTGAGAAAAGACCGACATGGATGGAATTGTACAAATATATAAGAGCATATTGGTTGCAAAGATTTCAAATAAGTTCAAGATGTTGAGCATGATCAAATCTTCACCAGTTGCCATGGTTAAATCCATCAGGATCATGTCTGCCATTATAGCTTATTACAACTATGAGATTTGGCATATGGATGTTAAAATTTCATTCCTTAAAGGGAATATTTATGAGGATGTGTACATGATACAACCTAAAGGTTCTATAAATCCATATAATGCAAATAAAGTCTATGAGATAACCTAAAGGTTCTATAAATCCATATAATGAAAATAAAGTCTATGAGATACAAAGGTCAATCTATGAATTAAAGAAAGCATCTCCAGAGTTGGAATCCTCGATTTGACAAGAAAGTCCAAGAGTTTGACTTTATCCAACATAAACATGAAATTTGTGGTAATAAAAGATTTTGTGGGAGAATATTTATATCCCACATAATGATGGGGAATAGCATCCTTATACTACAAATGTTCACACTGAGTTTCCCTAGTTATCCAAGAACCAAAAAACCTTAGAAACTAAGGTGAATATAATTGTTAATGAATGATTATTGAATAAAGAATGTAATTATAGTTCATCAATCCCAAGAACGTGATCATAGTTTTTCAACCTAAGAAGAATAATTATGATATTATCTAAGAGAGAGGTAAGTGGTTCATGCCCATGAGTGTTTGTATTTGTTAAGCTCAGTAGATTTACATGTTTCTTAAAGAAGACTTTTGATATTTATGTGATCCAATGTTCTAAGACTTCAATATATGCAAGTAAGTTTGTCAAACTTTCATGGTTAAGTCCTTTCATATGATTGATATATCAAACGGCTCCGTCTTCTCTCTAGGGCATGCTCCGTCTTCTCTCTAGCTCAATTCCCTGGCAGAGCCACTGGGGGGAGGGGAGATCCTCCTCGGATCCTCCCTCCCCCTAGCCTCAATGATGGTTGGCTAGGTTTGGTCTACGCGGTTAGTCCCTAGAGGTATTAGGAGCATCCTCTTCAGTCGATCCATAGTATCCCCTTGTGCCCTGGTTCATAGCAGAAAGGATGCATCGTGAGGTTCCCGACTTAGACTGTTGATTCGGCATTTCGACTTCGTCGCATCTTTCCATTCAAGAGTGATGGAAAGATGGGAGTTGATTTAGCTCTAGATCGGGCCTTGTGCTGCTGTTCTAAGATGGTGAAGCTGGGTGGTCTCCACGCCCTCTCATTTCCCAGCTACTGCTCATCTGGTGGTCGATATATCCCCTAGGATAATGGTGCTCTTAGGCTGCGACTAGACGGAACGTGTCTTAGTGTTGGTGATGATGGCTCCCTTAATGGGTAACCAAGTTTCCCCTGGTCTGCTCGGAGTTGCAGCCTCATCCCTGCTACGATAGTGGTGCCCCGTTCTGGGGTTCAGATCCTCAACCTATTCTAGGTCCTGCGTTACATGTTGGTTTTTGAGTTTCTCTAGTTGTACATGGAGGTGGTGGTTCTCTGTCCAGGTGTGTCCAAGACACGTGGGTTGGTTTGGTTTCCCCTGTCCAGTCGGTTGTGCTCCATGTTTGGTGGCACCCCCTAGCTCTGGATTCCTTGACTTAGCAGTCGTGCAATCGTGTACTCCCTCCGTTCGCACTGAAGTTCACTGCTATTTGAAAGGTTGTTGACATGTTCTTCTGCTGCAATGGGCATTTTCTCCCCACTATGTTGTTGTTTGATGCCCTCATGGTGTTTGTTGGAATGCCTGTATGCAAATTGCAGCTTGGGGTGTCTTCCTTAGCATGATGGTTTGGTGCTGTGTAAACAACATCTACCAAAGATCAAGGACATGGCAGGTCTGCTACTGGGTTGTTGTGTGGGATGATAGTTAGAAGGATCTCTATAATCTTGGCATAGTACCTCACTTTGTGGGTACTCTTAATAGATAGTTGGTACTGTGCTTAGCATAAAGGAGTGAATTGGAGTTGTTCATTTCCCTCCCACGCTTTGTTGCTTAAACATGTCGGTTCTTGATTCTGTTTTGGATGGATTAGCTTCTTTGTTGATCTGGTATCAAGGGGTTTCTTTTTTGGGTGACCTTGCCCTTGTTAGAATCCTGATGTTCTGGTTGATAAAAAGTTCAGAAGCTTCAAGGCGTGTTGTAGGCAGGAAAATCAGTGTTTGTTCTATGTCAAGCTACTGTTACTACTTGTGGTTACACTGAATGCATGTAATAGTGGTTTGGAATTGTCTTCTTCTAGTAGGATTGCTTGCAGCTAGCTTATGTAGATAGACAGATCTTATGTTTATCTCGTCCAGAAAAATTGTGTTTCCCCTTGCGTGGGGAGTTTGATCTTTGTTTGAGCTTTTCTGAGCTCTTGTTGATGTAATGGGGTAATTAGTGCCCAAAGTTTTTAGTTTCTATAGTAACACGCCTTTTAACTGACCAAAAAAAAAGATCTAAAAATCAGGTACATGATAAGTTTATAAGGTATATTACAGTCATGATTAAGTTCCAAGATAATATTTTATTAAGATTCATGATTTGTGTCATGATAGGAATATCAGAACAAAATGTTTTACAATTTATGATGTATGTCCACCAAGATGTATGCTTTAGATTATATGATAAGCTCCTATTAAGATTCATATATTAAGATCAATATATTAGTTCATGATAAGACTATAAGATCAAAACGTATTAAGATTCATGTTAAGAACATATTTAATAACATGAGCAGATTTTGTTGTTAGACCCAGGACCTAGTGTAGGTCAACTAAAGAAAAGACACGACCTAGGTCCTTTGTGCAAGTCATGTGGTCTAGGAACCCTAGTGCATGCCAATGTAAGAGATATATGACCCAAACCCTTTGTGTAAGTCATGAAGCCAAGGCCCTTTGTACAAGCTGATTCAAATATATAGCCCAGGTCCAAAGAACAGGGTATGTGACCTAAGAACCTTAGTGTCATGAGACCCAGGTACTAGAGTACATGTCTCTAGAGTAAGATAAGTATAAAGACAAGAATTAAATTAAAAAAAAAAAAAAAGAGATGCTTACATTTCAGTTTTACTACATATTTTAATGTTAGTTCCATGGATATAACATTTAAGAATATTTTGTGTTACCTTACTACTTCAATAATGTTTATATTAGAATGCTCATTCCACTTACTCTAATGGCCATTTTTCCAACGAATGGCTGGGGATGAGATGTCCGTAGATAAGGAGCAGGAGTAGAAGCAGCACCTAGAGTCTTGGAGCTCAAAGATAAAGTAGAATAATATCTGTTGGGGTGTCAACTATTAAATGATGCCAATATTTATAGTCTCAAATATATGTTTTAATGTTTTGAAGTTTAGACTAGAGACTATGTCTCAAGATTTTAAGTTAGTTTTCCATGTGATAGTTACTTTGTTCCTTTTGTAAGAACAATTATGAGATGTTTAATATTTTAGTTTGAGTGATTGGTTATATTGTTGTTATGAATGTTAGTTTAATGTAATTGTTGGTATGTATGCCCTGAGAGCCAATCATGGGATGATTGGTGGGATACATTAAGATTGATTTGATAAACATCAAAGGCAAGCTTCCAATTCTTTCTGGTTCAGTCATATGAGATAGTGATAGAACAGATTGAATGTCTAGAGAGTGACAATACTCAATGACGTATGCCTTCAGGTTCATGACCGGAACGATGAGATCATACGGATGCTAAGAGTTTGTACATTCTTGTTATGTCCCTAGTCAGATGTCATTGTGGAAGGTAGATAGACAACAATGACACACAAGACTAGATTTTGGTGTTGGTTGATGACAGAATCTCATTAGTCATGATATAGAGATATCAAACCAAACACATAGGTACTTATTAGAGAACAAGTGTACCGGACAGACCCACTATGAGTTTGACACATGGAACCATGACATGGTAGTCACAGTCAGTACTCACAGTGATGGTGGTGAGTGTGATTCTTTGACCTGAAATCACTACACTCAACACATGTCATTGGGCACACTTTGACATCATCAAACGCAGTCCTGAAACATGGGTTGTTATAAAGGTGATGATTGGGTGGCTTTGACACATGGGGCTTTTGAGGGGTGAGTGATATATATGGGATTTGTCCCTCCTGAGGGAGTTTGATATCCAAGGTTACTTGATGAGTAGGATTGAGATAGGTGTCTGCACGCATGTGTGAATCAGTATGTGATATTGATGTCATACATATCTCTTCCAATCTACTCTGAGATCAAGAAAGTGAATGAACGTTGACAGGATGACTGTTCCATGCCTCGAGTTCATTCGGGATATCAGCGACAAAGGAATTATACATTCACTATAACACCATTCACAGATAGTAGGATTGAAAGTTGTTCTCCAACTTTCTACTTTCACTTGGGTAGCACTGATGTGTGACTAGGCACCGCTCTTTGCTTGTGAAGTCATAAGTGTTATGGACTTTCACTGCCAACGTGAAATGGACCTGCAGGGTCACACACAAAGGATTTAACCTAGAAGAGGTGTTTTGTACACAAACAATGTTTAGATTGATTACTAAAGGAGTTTAGTAGGTCAATTAAACACTCAATTGATTGATAGCTCAAAATCATAGTGTTCAAGGTGTTGGACAGATTGATTAGAGTATCGGATTGATTGAAATTGCAATTGACTGATTCTGCACAATCTGCACTCCCAACCGATCGACTCATGTGATGAACCGATCGGCTGAGCTTGGTGAACCGGTCGGCTCAAGTGTTGAGTCAATCAGCTCAAGGACAGGGTGAATGATTGCTTCAAGTGTTGAAATGATCGATTCAACTGTTGCAACCGAGCAAGTTGGGAAAGTCAGATTGGTGAGAATTTTCCTTGCATTTCACTTGCCCAATTTGATTGGAACAAGGATTGGTATTTGATACCAATTAGAAACAAAAGTTGGAAAGTCAATCAGGAACTGGTCAGGACCACGAACCGGCCGGTTCAGAAGTGAACCGACTGGCTCATGGGTCCCAACCGATCGGTTGAGGTGTCAACCGACCGGTTCATATCCCCAACCGACCATTTCAGTTGTGAAACGATCGATTCAGGTTGCGACTTGGTTGTTTTTGTGGAAAATCTCGAACCCTTCTACTCCTACTTTAGTCCCGCATTGCCCGGGATGGAGAACCCTGTCCCATGACCCTCCTATATATATAGGGGTATTGGGGGCTTCTCAAAGTACAACTCAGTGTAACGAGTTGCTCTGCAAAGTTGTCATTCTCTCTAGTTTTGGTAACCGAGAGAGAGCCCGAGCAAGTGCTACCCGCAAAGGGAGGTGCAGCAAGGGAAAGACAACTGTAGTTGCAACTGGCAGCAGGAGAGTGTGTTGGCGACTAGTACATCAACAGGAGGGTGTGACTCATTCCACTTCCTTGTGGGACAAGGAGTGTGGAGTTCCAGGTGGTCCGTGTGGACTACTTCATAGGCGGGAGGTTTTTGCCGCTTGGAGGACAACTGTCAATCCCGACAGTCCCGGTGAGAGGAGGAGTCGTCAGTCCTGGTGCGACCAGGAGCTGCACAGACACCATCCAAGACTGGAGGTGAAGACCGTGCAAGGCACGAGGTATTGTCGCCGAGCTAGCCTCGGGACAAGGTATGATTCCACAAACCATCATTTCCTATTATATAGACGTTGACGCGTTTCCTTGTTATGGGTTTGGGGGAGAAAATTTTTGTTTCCGCTGCCTTCTCTGCCTCCCCTAAAACCTAACAGTAATGCCCCCCAAAGTGCACAAGTTATGGATAATTCACTATTGTTTCTGCTATGTTTATGTAGGGTTTTCAATTATGGTATCAAAGTGACAATGTAGTTGGATAGCAGATAATAATTATTCTCAAGTTCTTACATTAGTCCATTTTCTCTGTTTAGATGGATCCTAAGAAGAAATCTTATAAGGGAAAAGAACACATGGATGGAGAAGAAATCTCCTACAATGCAGGGAACGACCATGTGATGTTTGGAGGAGACGACCCCAGTGGAAAACCCAATCCTCCTCTTGATGTTCTTGTCAAGCCTCTAACTTACACCCTAACTGACCTTAGAGGGGGGCAACTGCAAATGAGGGACCTTCTTTCTTTTCCCTTAGCTTTGGTTTCCATCACCGGAGCAACATACATCCTTATTTTTCATCATGTTGCATTGTTGTTTAGTTTTCTGACCTCAACTTATCTGGTCGTTCATGGAAGAAAGGTGTTTTCCTTCCTCTAATTACCCCAAGCCACAAAGAAGGGGTTTTTGTGACTGCCATGTCTCAAGTAAGATGATGACAGGTTCCATTGCACAACCTATGACGGGGATCTAGCTTCTAGCATGAGTTTTTATTGGGAAATTGGGGCTAGAAATAAGGTAGTGAAAAAAAAAAGATTTCCTTCCCAATTCCCAAACTAGCATATGGTGTCAGCAACAACGTATCTACAAAAGAGGGTAGAGAGAGATATACCTAGTCCTGAAGCAAGTCCAGTGATAATTTTTGCAATAATGTGCTTCTTTTGCATGAAGCACTCTGACAACTGGAAACGGTGGCCACCTGGTGCAACACCATGGATACCAGCAGTTGTTGTCCTCCTAGCAGGTGGAAATAGCCTCCTCTCCTCTACCTAGTCCACTTGGACCACTGGAAACTCCACGTTGCACAACTAGAGCCAACAGGAAGGAGTTGTCCCTTTGAACATCAACCTGCCAGGGATGATTTTCTCTCTCATGTTGTATCTTCCTATTGATATGTATGCCCAAAGAGCCAATCATATGATGATTGGAATGAAATATCTTGTAAGTGATTTGATCAATAATGAAGCCAATCTTCCTATTTATTCTATTTTATTCAGTTATGAGATAATTATGTAACATAATAAATGCCTAAAGAATGATATTACTCAATGACATATGTCTTTGGGTTAAGGACCTGAATGATGAAATCATATAGATGTCAAGTCTATATTCATTCTTGTTACATCCCTAGTTGGATGTTATTGTGGAATAATAATAGATAGAAATAATGTTGAAGACAAGAGTGTGTGTTGGTTGTTGATGGAATCTCATTAGTAATGATATGTGATATCAAACCAAGCACAAAGATACTTGTTAGACAATAGTGTATCAGACAAGCCCACCTTGAGAGTGACACATTGAAACCATTATTGGTAGTTAGAGTCATCTCTCACATTAATGGTGGTGATTGTGGTTCTTAGAGTTAAAATTACTACACTCGTCACATGTTATTTGGTATACTTTGACATTATCCACCATGATAAGGGTTTCCATAAAGGTGGTCCTCGGGTGCACCGTGACACATGGGGAAGACTATGAGTGATGTAGATGGTATTTTTCCCTCCTACAGGAGTTTGATATCTTGTCCACTTGATAAGCGAGATTGAGAAATGCATGGCCATGTTGGTGTGAGTCAACATGTGATATTGAGCTTACACATATCTTAGACAGTATAATCTATTTCAAGGAACATGGATTGAACATTGAAGAGGATGATGATTCCATTCCTCGGTTCAATTTGGATATCAGAAACAAATGAACTATACAGTCACTATAACACCAATGACAAATTGTAGGTTGAAGTTGTTCTCCAACTTCTCTAATTACTTGGACAGCAATGAAGTCTTGCTAGATACGATCATTTCTTGTGAAATCATAATATGATTATGAATATCACTGCCAACGTAATTTGGAGCCTAATGTATCACACGCATAGGATGTATTGAAATAGGAGTATAACTATGAAAGTGATTGGAAATGTTCCAAATCAAATTGATTACTCAAATATTTAAATAATCTACTAGAATAATTATTGGAATATAACATTAGTTATTTGGTTAAAATGTTCAAGACAATTAATTAGATTTAAATTGTTAAATGGTAGGTAAGTGAGAGAAAGCTCCAACTTCTCTCTAGAAACAACTCTCTGGTCCATCTCTGCTCGGTGTCATCTGCCCCTCCTAGCGTGATTCCATCTTGTTGGATAAATTGGACATTATGATAAATCCCTTTGTTTTGATTATGACAAACATTTCATTCTTATTAATCTAACGAGCTACTTGAGTGTGCAGGACTAAGATGGATGGCAAAGCAACTAGGGAAAATCCACAAGCTAAAATGTTTATATTTTCATGCAATGTAATCATTGTTGTAAAAAAACTTGTACAAATATATAATGTACAAGTACTTAGAATTGCATGTAAATCAAGCGTTAGATTTTCCCTAGCCAAACACCATAGTTAGACATGTCATCCCATTTAATTAGGATCACCTTTGCACACTCACACATATAATTAGTGCCTAAATTGAAACCTTGAAACAGGATCATTCTCGGTCGACATACTCCTCGACCGAGACACTCTCGGTCGACAATCTTCTCGACCGAGAAAGATCCAAAGTAGCCGTTAGACACAACAGACAAGTTAGTTGGCAGTTGAAGAAAGACGTTGCAAATCACTTGTTCCAGAGAGCCTGTCGGTCGACAAAAGTTCGACCGAGTAGGTGTCTCGGTCGACCATTTTTCGACCGAGATGGTCTCTGACAGCAACTGCAGAATAAATTAATTAGCCGTACAACTTTGTACCTAACGGCTAGTTAAGCACTTAGAAACCCCTAGAAGTTGTCTAGAACGTCCTTAAGCATACTTAGGCCATTCCTATAAATAGGACAAGCCATAGGACACTAGAATTCACTTGTTACACTTGAGAATACACTTGAGCATACTTGAGCAATCTATTGCAAGCAATTTGAGCACTGTGATCATTAGTCTACATTCTCCTTAGCTCAATTTCGTGTCCTATAGGCTAGATTCTCCTATCCACAGCAATCACAAGTTCACACACTTGGCTAGGAAATCTATATGCTTGATCTAGGCATATCAAGCCTTGGGCTTAAAAGGATAAGTTGTAATTTCCTTTTTCTTTCTTGTTCCTTTTTATCTTTTGTACTCTCCTTGCTACTCCTAGGGTTGGAGGCTGCGGATTGGAGAGGGTTGACTTCTCAGGTGGAGAAGGGGACTTCAAGCTACTTCAAGAAGGCTATCGCAAGGGAAGCTACTTCAAGAAGGCTGGTGCAACGGGAGTTGGTGCATCTACTTCAAGAGAAGGCTGCTTCAAGGTTGGCGATTACTTCTAGGTGAAGACTGCTTGAAGGGTTTGGGAAAAGAGATTGTATTTTATGTAAATTCCTTGCGAGGTAATAAAATAAATTTCTTTTCAAATCCCGGCTGGGTAAGCAACCGGGTAGTGGATTGACGGCTATAGTATTTGCTATAGTTGGAACCACTCTAAACCTTGTGTCTCCTTGTCCAATATTTTCATTGTGGTTGTTTGAGTTCAATAATTGTTAAATTATCTATAAAACTCTATTCACCCCCCCTCTAGTAGTTTTCAATTGGTATCAGAGCAGGCTTCAAGGAACCCTAACCAAGTCTTGAAGAATGGAGGGAAATGGTGAAAAGTGCTTGGACAAAACCACTACATGCTGCAATTGGTGTTTAGGAACAAGCCACAAAACAACCGGATGCCCATGGAGATCAAAGGAAGAGGATAAGCACAAAGAATGCCTTATTGCTACAACTAGTGAAGAAGAAGAAGAAGAGGTAAGTCTTTTTGATTTATCTAAAGAAGAACTAGTTGCTATTATTGAAGAAACACATAATAAATATGTTGAGTGCAAAAAGAAATTAAAGAAATCAAATAAGGAAAATGATGATCTAAATGTTAAACTTCTTGCTCTTGCATCTGAAAATGAGGATCTCAAAGAGGGAAATAAATTTTCTGATCTTAAGTTAAAATCTATGGAAGCCGATTGCAAGCTCCTTTCTGTTGAAAATTCAAACTTACAGACTCAAGTAAACGATCTTCAAAAACAACCATTATTGTGCACCCATATAGATTATGACACTATTGTTAAAGAAAGAAATTTATTGTCATCCAATCTAGACCAAGCAAAAATAGACATTAAGAAAAGAATGGATGAGATTGCCAAGCTACAACAACAAGTTCATAGTTTGAATAACCATGGCATTCTTGATCAAATTCTAGATAATCCCTATCAACAAATTGGGAGAAGGGGACTAGGTTACAAGCCTAAAGGTAAATCTCATCAACAACATAGTCAGAGAAAGTCACAAACCAAATCTATATATGTACCTAAAAGGACATCCTCACCCAATGACAACATAGGACACAACCATAGAAAAAGATATGAAGTTGACTCAATATGTTGTCATTACTGTTTGCGCCTTAGTCACTATTCATTTTCATGTCCTTATAAGAGAAAAGATGTAGAGTTAGTTTGGGTTCCAAAACCTCCAAACTAAATGAACAAAATCAAGTTGAGATATGACCAAAGACATTAGTTGCATATTTCTATGTCTATCTCAACTCTACATAATTACAAATGTAAATGAAATTAAATATTAGTTTGTTCCCTAGATGATTTAAAGTCTAAGTCAAATGAAAAGAAAATTTCTATTTTCATATGATTTTCTCGTAAAAATATTTTCTGGTCTATTCATATACTAAATATAAAATGGAATTATCATTGTATGCTGTTATAACATGCTTTCATCATTGGGTGCGCATAGAAAATTGTATGCATGGATCCATGAAAATAAATAAGCAAGCAAAATAATTTATTAGTTATATGTTATGGCTTGCAACAAAATCTCTAACTCAGTATCTTTGAAACAATTAATTGTGCCTCCAAATAAGTAGTATGCTTCAACTTGATATTTAAATTAAATTTTATGCAGATATTATACTCAATATATTCAATCAAAAAAATCTGCAAAATTTGCCTCTTGGTCAAAATAAAACTTGACTAAGGGGCGCTATGGTCATAGTCAAAATCGACCTAAAATAAGTTTGACAAAATAACTATTTTGGATATCCTTTTTATGGTTAAAAGAAATTAATTTATGATCACAACTTGTCCCAATACTGTCAATAATAAACACATCTATATATGTGGGCTCTACAAAAACAGTCTCAAAAATCAGCCTCAAAATCGTACTCAGTAAGTCTCTCGGTCGACAAACACTTCGACCGAAAATCTCTCGGTCAGTCCCTCTCTCTCGACCGACAGAATCTATACAGATTTAGTATCAGACACAAGTCCGGTCGACAAATGTTCGACCGAGACAATGTCGGTCGACAATTGTTCGACCGAGAAATAGCCGTTGGATACGACCGTTGTAAACCGACCGTTATGACCGTTTATGACCGTTATTTGACCGTTGGGGAGCTGAGTGGCGCGTCTGCAACACGACCGTTGTGGACGCTCGGTCGACGAATCGTCGACCGACCTGGTCGCTGGAATGTTATAAAAGAGAGCAAAAACGGGACACTTACTCACACTTGCATACTCTTGCTTCCATTGTCCCTCTCTAGTGCATTTTTGTGCAACTCTTCAGCATCCTCATTCTCAAACCTTCCTTGCTTCTTCTCCACACTCAAGTAACACAAATGGCCTCATCATCAGCTGCCCGTGGGAAGAAGAAGGTCGCCGGCCGGAAAGGACGGGAAGCTCGGGAAGCCACTCCGCCACTGACGATCATCAACGACATCGCCTTCGTCGATGGAGATGCTGGTGATCGATATCTACGGCTTTCCTCCAAAGCCCCTCTTCCACGACGACCAGTCGAAGTCATGGACTTCATCAACATAGTCGATCTGGAGGATCTCTTTGAGGTGCAAAAATTGAAGGACTTCATCAATCCCTCTTTCCCTTTCTATTCCACTAAGGTAGTCAACGAATTTTATGCCAATCTCATATCCCATACTGAAAATGAAACCACATTCTTCTACACCATGGTCAATGGGCATAGCCTTAAATTTACCGAAGGGGATATTCTTGACATGCTAGAAATTGACATAGATGAATACCAAGATTCCCTTGATCTCACCACCGGAAATCCACTAAATCAACTTTCCCAAGATGATCATACCATTAGCCTTAGTGACATAAAAAGAGCTATTTTTCAATCCAACACTACTTGTCATGAAGATAGGGGAACCTACTACGCTATAAATCTCAAACCAGCCTGTAGGATTGTAAATCTCATTGTTTCTACTAATATTCACCCTAGAGCCAACAAATCTGAAGTTCCAATATTACGTATGTGCCTCATTTATGCCATCATAAGCTGCATTCCCACAAACTTCATCCGTATAATTCTTAAAAACATGATTGAGTTTTCTGGCAACCCACCATATGCGGATTTCGTTTGCCAAATTACTCAACATTTTCTTAAAACAAACATTGAGGATATGGGATATACATGGGAGCGTCGACCACAAAAGATAAGTAAGAATACCGTAGAGAAAATGGGAATAGATTTTGGTCACAAAAGAGCTAGAGTAGAAGGAGAAACATCTCATCAGGACATACCACCACCTCCTCCTACTACCCTACCACAGGACCCCATTCAAAATACTCTTACTTACATTGCTGGCTCCCAATATCACCTTAGTAGACAATTAGACTACAATCATCATGCCATGACATATTTAAACCAAAGAATGCAAACCCTTTCCCCAAACCAAACTGATGAATATCCATATTCTTTAAATCCAGGCATGCTCAATCCATACAATCCTTCGTACAACTACTATCAAACTCCACCTCCACCATCCATGGATCTAACGCATACTCAATTTTCATCTATGCAATTGCAAGATATTGTTGCTCATTTCCGATTTGACCGAGTTCCTACATTCTTGGAAGCATATGCTTTAACCAAGACAAAAGCTCTAGATTGGAAAACCTTGGTCCAATACTATGGAGCTGAGCCATTTATTGGGAAAGATCCTGACGTTGATGTAATTCTTAAATCTTTTCAGTGAGTGTTGGAGTAATATTAGTTGTAATGACTTGCTTTGAATGATTGTTATGGATCACTTCTGTATGATGTGTCTATCTTTCCATATTTCTTAATAAAATTGGTTATCCTTTTGACTTGGATGGATATCTTTTTGCATATGAGACATCTTGTAAATAAATGGATTATAAAGATTATTATTGTAAAGCATAAAAATTAA
Source organism: Alisma plantago-aquatica (assembly GCA_963693085.1). NCBI lineage: Eukaryota > Viridiplantae > Streptophyta > Magnoliopsida > Alismatales > Alismataceae > Alisma > Alisma plantago-aquatica. The sequence goes on along the minus strand of OY856412.1, from coordinate 1,343,947,175 downwards.
GGGGAGTAACAAATAAAAAACTTGTGGTTAGAATTAACAACAATCGTTGACACAGAAACAGTCTCGGTCGAGACCTGTTCGACCGAGAACACTGTCGGTCGAGAAATCGTCGACCGAGCAGGTCTCTGTTGTCTAGTCTGAAATAATTCTGCTGCAAATGATTGCTCATCAAATAATTTCAAACCAAGGATGCATGTTGAACATCATTTGTGAAACAGAGTATTCTTTTATGCATATGGACACTCTTCAAACATATTGCAAAGCATTTAAGTCTTTATTTGGGATATCTAAGGGGGAGATCATAAAAACAACTTTGACCATTTGATTGAAGAAGCTTACAAAAACATTGTAACCACCATATGTAGCTGGAAATTTTCATTGATTATAAAGAAATTTATGAATTTATTGAAAATGGTATCTTGTACTTGAAGGAACTCTCTACCCAAAATAGGGCTTAACATCCCTTGCATTTGTATGGAGACATTTTTATGTACTCTAAGATTAAAGGATTCTCATTTAATTTAGGGCTTAACATCCTTTGATAAATGAGAAATAAATATACATTCATCATAAGCTTAAGGGAATCTCATATCATTTCAAGGCTTAACATCCTTTGCAAATGATTGAGAAACAAATTGTGGATAAATTAGACAAAAATCCATGTTCCTAATAGGATATCTATTTAAGGGGGAGCATAATATAAAATTAAGGGGGAGAAGAAAAATACAATTGGATATCTTTTTGAAGTGACAAAGGGGGAGAAAGAATATAAAATCTAAAATATAAATGAGTTTCATCTTGATGGCCAGCACTCACTTGCAATACAAGAATGGCTACAAAAGGTAATTTTCAGGTATGAAACTCACATGCTTTATATTTCCTTATTTCATATTTAGGAAATGTTTGTCATCTTCAAAAAGGGGGAGATTGTTGGATAAATTGGACATTATGATAAATCCCTTTGTTTTGATTATGACAAACATTTCATTCTTATTAATCTAACGAGCTACTTGAGTGTGTAGGACTAAGATGGATGGCAAAGCAACTAGGGAAAATCCACAAGCGAAAATGTTTATATTTTCATGCAATGTAATCATTGTTGTAAAAAAACTTATACAAATATATAATGTACAAGTACTTAGAATTGCATGTAAATCAAGCGTTAGATTTTCCCTAGCCAAACACCATAGTTAGACATGTCATCCCATTTAATTAGGATCACCTTTGCACACTCACACATATAATTAGTGCCTAAATTGAAACCTTGAAACAGGATCATTCTCGGTCGACAAACCCCTCGACCGAGACACTCTCGGTCGACAATCTTCTCGACCGAGAAAGATCCAAAGTAGCCGTTAGACACAACAGACAAGTTAGTTGGCAGTTGAAGAAAGACGTTGCAAATCACTTGTTCCAGAGAGCCTGTCGGTCGACAAAAGTTCGACCGAGTAGGTGTCTCGGTTGACCATTTGTCGACCAAGATGGTCTCTGACAGCAACTGCAGAATAAATTAATTAGTCGTTGTTAAAGCAACAACTTTGTACCTAACGGCTAGTTAAGCACTTAGAAACCCCTAGAAGTTGTCTAGAACGTCCTTAAGCATACTTAGGCCATTCCTATAAATAGGACAAGCCATAGGACACTAGAATTCACTTGTTACACTTGAGAATACACTTGAGCATACTTGAGCAATCTATTGCAAGCAATTTGAGCACTGTGATCATTAGTCTACATTCTCCTTAGCTCAATTTCGTGTCCTATAGGCTAGATTCTCCTATCCACAGCAATCACAAGTTCACACACTTGGCTAGGAGATCTATATGCTTGATCTAGGCATATCAAGCCTTGGGCTTAAAAGGATAAGTTGTAATTTCCTTTTTCTTTCTTGTTCCTTTTTATCTTTTGTACTCTCCTTGCTACTCCTAGGGTTGGAGGTTGCGGATTGGAGAGGGTTGACTTCTCAGGTGGAGAAGGGGACTTCAAGCTACTTCAAGAAGGCTATCGCAAGGGAAGCTACTTCAAGAAGGCTGGTGCAATGGGAGTTGGTGCATCTACTTCAAGAGAAGGTTGCTTCAAGGTTGGCGATTACTTCTAGGTGAAGGCTGCTTGAAGGGTTTGGGAAAAGAGATTGTATTTTATGTAAATTCCTTGCGAGGTAATAAAATAAATTTCTTTTCAAATCCCGGTTGGGTAAGCAACCGGGTAGTGGATTGACGGCTATAGTATTTTCTATAGTTGGAACCACTCTAAACCTTGTGTCTCCTTGTCCAATATTTTCATTGTGGTTGTTTGAGTTCAATAATTGTTAAATTATCTATAAAACTCTATTCACCCCCCCTCTAGTAGTTTTCACATCTGCCCTCTGCCGCAAGTTATTTGCTTAGACCATTGTCGGAGACGATCTCCCTCACTGTGTCAGTCGGCGTCTGACTCTCCCCATCCCATAGTCATACAACTTTATTCATGTTTTTCCCTCGACCATCTCTCTTCTTGTTTGCGGTGGTTGCCATCTTACAGCCTTGCAATCCGATTTTCCCTCTCTTGAGTGATTCCACATTGCCTGGCTCTAGTGCTCTCCAACATGCACAAGTGACTCTCAGGTATGAAAACAAAAATCACCTTTGCATCTACTTGATTAGCTTTACTGCAAATCCCAAATCAAGTGATTCATCTCCTACCTCCACCAAGTACCACTTCATCCTCGCCTTCGAAAACCTGTCAAAGCGGCGCCTCTACAAAAGTAAAGGTTTCTCCCCCTTTACCCCTCCTTGTTCCACAACAGTCTGCTATAAATTCTGAGCATAACAACACCCTTTGAGACACACCTTGGGTATCACAAATGGCTTATAGAAACATGCAGATGTTAATTCATTGAATACGCCTTCCACATCTCCAGAGATCGAGTATATCCTCATGCTTCACACCAGCTAAGCAACAAACTTTATCTTCATACAAAAATCTCGCATCAAAAATCCAAAAATTTATTCTCTTTGCCGGCTATATCTCTCCTTCCCAAGAACATCTTGGCTGTCAGATCAAATCAGAAAAAAGTTTTGGCTCAGAGAACAGCATTTAAGACCCATCAAACGATCTGATAACACCATGCGTACAGGAGGCGTGTTCACCCTTGCCTCATGCATAAATACACCTTGCATGCATAGAAATGGTAAGACTTCAGCTTTCCGTCGTGCTTTAAGGGAAAAAAACCCTTGGTGACAAACGGCAACACAAAAACTCCGACATCTCTTGCCGACATGAACTCCCGTTTCTCTTTCATGGAAATCCCTCTCTCAGACCCCTCCTTTTCAGCGAGCATTCCATTACCATGAGCTTGGATCTATCACAAGTTCGACATCTCGCCGGGAACCTACATGATAAACATTGGTCACCGCTCCTTCCAGGTGAAGGTCTCATGGTCCCTCCCCACCAAACCAACCTGGGTCAAAAAAACTCCCATCCTCCTCATCTCCGAAGGCTGGAGCGACATGCGCGCCGAGCTGAAGGTCAAGCCCGAGTGGTCGATTTTCATACAACTGATGGAAAATCATACATTCTGTGCCTGGGTGCGTGACTTCATCAATGACACTCCTCCAGAGTTAGCCTATCTTTACAAAAGACACAATCAAGCTAGCTCTTCATCATCAAACTCGGTGGACCAACTCTTCGTCAGGGATGAGTACCAACCTCCCATGGGTGCAAAATCATGGCCTATCTTCATCTCCTTCGGCTCTGAGGTAGACGACGATGTTGTCACATCCACTATGGAACAACAACAAAGTTCAATCGTTGAAAGGTACAAACTTTTCCCTTCCCCATCGATTAAGGAAAAATATAAACCCAATTTTTCATCTTTACATAAAACCCAAAAACCCCGACCCTCCCTGGTCAAGGATATCATCCCCAAAGACATGTTTCGCCTAAATGTAGCTTTTCCTGTTCTAAGACATGCAAAATTGTCCATCCTCATAAACAATCTCCTAGATTAAACCCCCACCGCCCAAATCTGGACATCGGTCCCCCCAAAAAAACCTTTTCGAGCTCTACACTGTTCTCTTTGCCTCCGGAGCAACCACTCAACATCCAGATGCTTTTATCGCCTCACCTGTTTTGGATGTCAACAGATAGGGCACATAAAAAGATTCTGCAAACCTCGCCTCCCCCCAAACCAGGACAAAACCCATGCAGATCCCACTTCCTCCTCCATGCACTCTCTCTCGGTTAGATACCTGCCTTTTCATAAAACCTCCACAGTCCCAAAAAAGCCCTTTTCTGAACACAGGCACAATACACACCTCCCCCAACATCATTATCTTTCAAAAAACACCTTTGCATGCCTCAAAAATCTCCCGCCTGAACATGCAGACGCTACCCCTCCACACCCTCTGATCACAAACTCCAGATTTCCTCCTATATCTAAGCCCTACCACAAGCCAAAGAACCATACAGTCTCAACGCACAAATCACAATCCAAAAACCCTCCCCTTCCAACCCCATCACAAACACATAACACTAACTATCCATCTACCTCATCAAACATGAAAGCTCCAGACCACCTGGAATATGCGATCGCTCTTGACCTTCCAGCCAACTCAATGCGTCTTCTCAAGGTACTCACCCTTAGAAGCATACTCATTTCAGTTGAAAACAACCTTGACAACAAGCCCATTAATGTCCTGGATATTACCCGTGCCTTAGCCCTACTCATTCCCGGTCAAACCATCTTTAAACTAAAAAATTTCTCTCCTACCCAGCTCATCTATATGGTCCCAGAAGGAACTAAGAAAAACCACCTCTTCAATCAAGTTCTCACCATACCCTATGGATCGAGCTTCATCATGGCCAGACTATCAAAATGGTCTGCTAACTTAGGTTCATATCCAGCCCCCGTTGGTGGCTCCGACTGGGTCGCCATTTCAAATCTCCCTCTGCACCTTTGGGAAATTAAGATCTTCAGAGGCATTTCCCATTCAATCGGGGCAACACTACAATACATTAGTCCTGAAACCTTACATCCTTTACAATACATCAAAGCATATTGTCTCTTTTCAGTTGAAACTGCTATCTCCCTTCCTCCAACTATCAATATTAGAATTGGCAAATCCATCTACAATTTAAACATTTCTGCTGAACATCCCACCGAGAACAGCACCGCCTTCTCTTACCTCACAAAACATCCACCTTCTTGGTTTAGCCCAAACAAAGATAAAATGTCTACCATGCATTCTAGGGCATCAAACGACCGAAATCATGTTTGGATCCGGAAAAACTCTAACCACTCTGAAAACTCATACCTCCAGACAAGCAAGAAAAGAACCATATCTCCCGAACCTTCATTCCATGATAACACATACATACCAAGAGGTTCCACCTTCCCATCTCCTTCCTCTACTAAGGAGAGTTACCCATCTCAAAACCAAAAACATCAAGCTACAAAGAACCAAACCTTTTCTCAGCATAAGGATGAAAATTCTTTACAGAGTTCGGAGCAAAAGAGCCCACAACAAAGGCATACATCCAGCTACCTCCAAAAGATCATGAAGCCAAATCACAAAGACTCAAAAAGTACTATCATCGTCAACAGATCAAAGACAGGTACTTCTCCAAATATCTCTCCCCATTCATTTAGTGACATAACTTCTTCTTATCCATTATCATCTACTCCCCCTTTTATAGACAAAAATAAAGATTTAGATTCTATTGAAGATTTAGCATCTTGGTCAAACATAAACAGCTTCACTTCCTTTGCAAACAAGATTGGCATTCATCTTGATGATGAAGATAATGCCCATAAAGTTCTAGATAACCTAGAAACCTTTATGGGTTGGTCAAACAAAAGACTCCTTCCTGCTATGACAAAATCTTTGACCTTCTAAAAATCCTATTAAGTGTAAATCATCACAAGAAATAAAAATGAAAATCACTTCTTGGAACATTTGTGGAGCTGCAAACCTCCAAAGAAGAAAAAAAATGTGTACTCACATATACAAAAACAAAATCGACCTGATTACTATTCAAGAAACAAAAACCTTTCTAACCCCTTTTGCTCTCAAAACAATAGGGGGAAATAGAATCACCAACTAGATCCAATTACCTCCTGAGGGATTCAAAGGAGGCCTCTTAGTTGGTTTTAACAACCAGTCTCTAGCTTCACAAAACACATCAATCCTTAACTTCTCTATAACCAAAGATTTCAAAAACCTTTCCGATGGTTATCTTTGGTCATTCTCTGGAATCTATGGGGAACCAGGACACAACAAGTATGTATATCTAGCTGAACAAAATCATCTCATTACAAAATACCACTTGTCTCCCTAGGTTTTGGGTGGAGATTTCAACCTAATCACTCAAGTCTCAGATAGGCTCAACTCCAACATCTCCCCTCAAACTATGTCTGCTGCAGATAAAAAATTCAGTAATATGCTTACAAACCATTCTTTGATCGACATCAAACCTTCAAATGCACTATACACCTGGTCTAGAAACCAGACATATGCCAGACTCGACCACTTCATTTGCTCAAACCTCTGGGAAGACAAACACCCTCTCTCAATTGTTCATATCTCCCACCGAACCATATCTGATCACTTCCCTCTGATCCTTGACACATCATCTACCTCATGGGGCATGTGACCTTTCAAATTTGAAAATAGTTGGCTCTCCATAAACAACTTATCCAGCTCCTGTCTAGAACAATGGAAACTTGCTGACTCACAAACAGAAAACATAGGACTACATATCCAAAACAACACAAAAAATATTAAAACTCATATCAAAAAATGGAAACTCCAAAACCCAAAAAACTTATTCAAAATACAAAAAAAATCTTGAAGATCAGTTCTTTTTTGTGGATAAGGACCCATCTGCTGACCCTGCTCTAGTCCTTACCATCAAAGCCGAACTGGACTTCATAAATAATTGTATTGACACCAAATGGAGACAAAGGGCCAAAATCACTTGGGCTAAAGAAGGTGACAAAAACACTAAATTCTATCACAAAATTTGTAACCAAAATTTTCGAAAAAATGCCATAACCCATCTAACAATAAACGGTAGACTCACATCACATAAACAAACCATCATAACTCACATAACTAACCATTTTAAAAATATCTTCAATAACAATCACAATCCCACATGCCTTAATAATTTATCATGGAACACCATTTGTCAAAAAAACATAAAAATCCACAAGAACTCATCAAATCCTTCTCCCTTGATGAATTGAATGCTGCCATCTCTGAACTAGGTAAAAATAAATCTTTCGGACCAGATGGACTCAACACTGAATTCTACCTAGCAAATTGGGACCACTATAAAAAAGATTTCATAGCCTTTCTATCTGCTTTCCACGCTAGTAAAAATCCACATAACATCATCAAATTCATAAATAAAACTTTTATCACTCTAATTAAAAAAACTAGTCAACACGACCACATATCCCTCTTCTGACCCATCAGCCTTATAAATACCTCATACAAAATCATTGCTAAAACACTAGCAAACAGGATTAAACCTCACTTGGAGGACATCATCCTGCTTAACCAAACTGCCTTCCTCAAAAACAGAAGTATACAAGATGCCTTCCTGATGGTCAATGAAACAATACATCTTTGCCACAAAAACAAAACCCCCCTTCTAGCAATCAAACTAGATTTTGAAAAAGCCTTTGATTTTGTAAATTGGCATTGCCTAATTAAAACTCTAAAGGGTTTTGGTTTTCCAGACATATGGGTAAATTGGATCCATGCTTGCATATCCACAAACCATTTCTCAACTATCATAAATGGTGTTCCATTTGGTTATTTTCATAACACAAATGGACTTAGACAAGGAGACCCACTCTCTCCTTATATGTTCATCATCATTACAACTATTATTTCCCGTATGATCCAATTGGGCAAACAAAATGGTCTTATCTATTCTCCTGGGGAATGCATGGAGAATATCATTCAATTTGCGGACGATACCATTATCTTCTCCTCCTCGGATGAATCCTCCCTCCTTAATATCTTCAGAATCATTGGCATCTTCTCATATATCTCTGGACTCAAAATAAATATGCATAAATATTCCATTTTTGGGGTAAACATAAATCAACCTTCATTGGAGCATTTTAGAGATCTCTTAAGATGCAAGACAGAAGAATTTCCAATCAAGTATCTGGGTCTTCCCATTACTCCATACAACATAACAAATGCTATCTGGACCCCTATCATATCAAAAATTAACTCAAAACTCACAAATTGGACAAATAACTTCCTTAATCTCTCTGGAAGACTTACCCTACTAAACAATATCATCACTCCTATCACTACTCACTTCCTAAGCTACATTCCCCTTCCCACAAAAACTAAATCCATTCTAGACAAAATCAAAAGAAATTTTCTTTGGAACAACTTTCACAAATCAGAAAAACCAGGGAAACATTATCATCTTGTTAATTGGAAAACAATATCAGCTCCACTTGATCAAGGTGGTTGGGGTATCATCAACATTGAAATGCACGCACTCAGTCTTATAACTAAAATCATCGACAATCTGATCCAAAACAAACCAAAAATCTAGACTCAACTCATCCAATACAAATATTACCAATACTCACCCCCCTGGCATCATATCCCAAAAAAATCAGCTTCCCCTCTTTGGAAATACATCAACAAAAACATCCAAATGATCACTCAAATCATTAACACTCCCCCTCACTCTCACCAAAACATCTCCTTCTGGTTTGATCCTTGGTTCGAAAACAACTCAGTCATCAATCTTCGACCAAATTGGACCATTCCAAATAAACTACTCAACATGAAAATTGATAAAGCTCTACCTCGTATCACCAGCAACAGATCAAATTCCCTAAAAAGATGCATTCAAACACATATTAGCCAAAACGACTTCAGAAATCTAGCTCTCTCCTTGGAAAACAACACCTCAAATTCCATTACTTGGAAATGGGGCTGCAAATACTCGGTTAAACAAGCCTACACCTACCTATCCTACAGAGGTCTGTCCTCATCAACAACAAAAATCTGGAAACAGAAATGGCCGCAAAAATATAAAACATTACTTTGGCTTTTACTAAAAAACAAACTTCTCACAGGTGAAAACATTACAAAAAAGGGATTTATTGGCCCATTCAGATGCTCTCTTTGTGAAAAAAATAGTGACTCAGTTGATCACATCTTCTTCAAGTGTATCTTCTCACAAAACATCTTCACACATTTTTCACAAATCTACCTTCCTGACCTCAAGGAAGCTACTTTCCCTTTAAAAATCACACCAAATAGACATTACAAAAAATTCCAAAGTAGTGATATTTTCACCAAAATCAGTTGGAATCTCTGGAAAGAAAGAAACAGCAGAATTTTCAACAACAACAAAAATCTGGAACAAAATATTATATCACAAATAGATGCAGATCTTTACATTCTAACAAAATGCAGGTAACCAAGTTGAAGGAGGACATGACGAATCTGATGAAGGAGAATCTGAAGCAAAATTTATGTGTGATCTCAAAGCAGTGGTTGACGATGAAACAGGTGTCAGTATAGTTCAGCAACAACTGTGATTCCATTCTCGGGTCGAAGCTTTTTTTACAAACTTGGGATTATCTTCTTTATATCATCTAGAGGCTTGTTAAGGGGTGCCTCCCCCCACTTTAACAAAACATTGCTTTTATCTTATCTAGTCTTGCATGATTTTAGTTTTTTCTAGTCTACGATTATTTCAACATCTTGTAAGGTACTCACATAAGCAGGTGTTTGCTTGCTTTGGTGTGTTTTCAATATATGATATATCCTTTCCTCAAAAAAAAAAGATTTAAATTGTTAGGTTGGCTGGCTAACCATGAGCAATTGACTAGATCCAGATGATGAAATTTAGTTAATCAATTAATATGATTAATTAGTTAATTAATTGATCTTAGAATATTCTTTTTAATATTCCACAAGCGGTTCACTTTAAATGAAACCACATCCTTTTATTTCCCCAGGTGTTTTGGGAAACCCTACTTCCTTTTCTATGCTATTTATAGGGGCATGATGTTCGGATTTTGATGTATGATCTTGTACATGAACCATAGCTATCATCATCCTAAAGAGAGAGAGAAGGAGAGAAACCATGACACTAGAATGTTGTCAAAGCATAAGGCTACTAATTCTTGTCAGCTCAGGAAGTGAGCTATCATCATCCAGTCCATCCATGTGGATGAAGCAGAGATGTAGACGCTGAGTGCCTACATTTGGAAGATGCTAACTAGGACCATATGTGCATGAAAGGAGTGACACACATCACTGTGCAAAGGGACTTCGCCAAACTTGCTTCACAATAAGGTGAATCTCACACACTCTTTTTCCAAATACACTATTATCGTCGAGATCTTCTAGTAGGGTATGTGGAGAAATTTTTTATTGTTTCCGCTACGTTTGTCACCTCCACAAAACCTAACACTCTCTTGTTGTCCCTTATTTTTATGGGTACGACATGGTCGGGGATGTCTTGGTTATTCCGACCAGATAGGACAACAATTGTTAGAGCTTATTTTTGTGTCTCTGAAAAACCTAGACTACCCCCCCCCCCTTTACATAGGATGGCTAGGTTCAGGGTTTCAATTTCATCTAGGAGTCAAAGAGATGAAATTTTATGAATTTTCTAGAAGCTAAGAATAGTGGACCGACTGGTTCATCATTGAATCAGTCAGTTCATAGGTGAACCGATTAGTTCAACCCTTAAACGAGTCATTTCATTTAATGAAACAGTCATTTCATGTCATCAAATAGTCATTTCACTTGTGAAATGGTAGTTTCATTTGTGAAATGGCTGTTTCATTTTCCAACTCAAATAATATACAACCAACATTGATGAAATTGAATACCTAAACACATTAGTAATCAAGTTAAACCTTATTCATGAGTAAACACCTCTTCCAGATGCATCCTAAGTGTGTGATCCTATAGGTCCCAAATTACATTGGCAGTTAATGTCCATAACTAACTTATGTCATCACAAGCAATGTACGATAACTGGCATCACATCATTACTACCCAAGTAATTGGAAAGTTGGAGAAAAACTTCAACCTAAAATTTGTGGTTAATGTTACGGTGATCGTATAGTTCCTTTGTCTCTAATATCTGGATTTAGCTCAAGGCTTGGAATCATTATCCTGTCAATGTTCAATCCATGTTCCTTGAACTAGAGCAGACTGTATGAGATGCATGTGAGCTCACATATCATATATTGAGTCACATGAGTATGGAGATACATTTCTTAGTCTCTCTTATCAAGTGTCCTTGTTATCAATCTCCTCTAGGAGGGAAAAATCCCATCTACATCACTCGCACTCAATCCCCATGTGACACAATGAACCCAAGCATCACCTTTATGGAAACCCTAATTCAAGGTCACATTGGATGATGCCAAAATACATCAAACAACATGTGATAAGTATGGTGACTTCATTTATAACAACCACAATCACCAGTATCACTTTGAGAGCTGATTTTGACTACCGTTCCAGGGTCTCCATGTATCATGCTCATGGTGGGTTTGTTCGATACACTATCTCTAACATGTATTTATGTGTTTCATTTGACATCACATATCATGACTAATGAGACACTATTATCTAACATGTATATACATGTTTGACTTGATATCACATATCATGACTAATGAGACTCTATCATTAGCCAATACACACACTAGTCTTATGTATTGATGTTGCCTGTTTTGCTTCCACACTAATATCTGACTAGCGACATTACATGAATGCATGTACTCTTATCATACATTTGATCTCATTGTTCAGGTCCTCAACTTGAAGACATATGTCATCAAGTAAAATCATTCTTTAGACATATATTATGTCTGCATCATTATCTCATGATTGAGACAAGCATAATCAACTGAATTACCTATATCATTATCAAATCAAGTATACGATGCTCCATTATAAGCATCATATGATTGGCTCTATGGACATACATACCAACAGACTCCCAATTGCACTTAGAGACAATCACTTATGAATCTTATTCCAAGTGATCTTAACATCTCCATCATGTTTCTATTATGGTGGTGATTTTATAGAAGATTAGCAATGCTTGATTCTAGTCGGTACTTTGCAAGTTTTCATATCTCCTCACTATAAGACCTCTCGTATGAGATGGAACTGCCGTAGTGTGCTATCTGAGATTCCCAGCCTATCCACCAGTTATTGTCACGGTATCTCTACTATGTCATAAATGGTTTGGAACCTCTCACAAGTTCATCTATATGAATACAATATCATCTATTGTTCTCATAATGCCAAGATACTTAGCTTCCATTGTAGAATTAGCACTTGTCTCTTGTTTGGAACTCTTCTAGCTTACAATTTTATTTTTAGGTCAAACAAAATTTTAAATTGCAATCATTAATTTTTCATTTTGGAAGCTTGCATTGATGTAACCCTTTACACCCAATTCTTCCTCATTACCATGACCAAGGAACCAATCCGTTTAGTGCTTCTCAAGTACTTAAGGATCTTCTTTATGATATTCCAATGACTTTCAATGGATTTTGACTAATATCCACTCATCATGTCTAATACATATGAGGCAATGAGATTAGTACATTACATTGCATACACGATAGATATAAATGTAAATGCACATGGCATCTATCCATGTGTTCCTTTTCTTCACAAGAATTGGGACACTGGGCTCCTAAGAGATTAACTCCATGGAACATGGACAAGTTTTCTCTCATTTAGTCCTACATGTTGAACCCCTTCAACATCTTCCCAATGTATGCACTCTTTCTTAAGTCAAGAATCTTTCTAGATCTATATCTATAGATCTCAATTCCTATCGCATAGGATGCTTCGACTAAACTCTTCATAGAGAAGGTACTATCCTTGCCATGATGAATCAAGTTTTGAAATTGGTTCCATCATCTAGATCTCAAAAATTGTTCAAGTTCCATGTATGGTTTGACCCAAACAGAGCTATGATCTGATTGCTATGATTTTTCAAAGATAAATTGATGTTCAACCAATAAAAAATGATACAAAAACCAAAACATGATTTCTAAAATATAGATAACCCTTGGCAGAAAGACCAATACGTCATTGAAATAATTTTTGGGCTTTAGGTGTGACAGAGGGTATATTCGTCAAATTCCAAGGCAAAACTCACGTGATTGAAATCTAATCAGGGATTTGATACCCCAAAATTAGTCATGTGATTCTGACACATAAGCAAATTGGGTGAGGGTAAAATAGGTGTCTTTCTACCTGGGATTTCCTTCCTCAAAACAACGACAACCAAACCTTATGGAGCTTATTAACTTGAGAGAAAACTCATGTTGGAAGGTGGAGCCTAGTCTAAGTTTGTTCCAAGGAACCCGACATCAACTTTCTTGAGACACAATAGTCTCAATAAACTCTACTTAATGGCTTGGGGTAATCATAGGAAAGAAAACACTTGTTTGTCATGAACAATTAGATAAAATGAGGATGGAAAACTGTATAGCAGTCAAAATTCCGAAAAGTAAGGATGTATGTTGCTCTGGTGATGCAAACCTAAGCTAAAGAAAAAGAAAGAAGGGTGAATGATGGTGAGAAATTCAAGAATTGCTAGTCAATTCGTTCAACTACAAAAAGGAGAACAACGTTGTCCCTTCTTTTGGGGTAAAATTTGTCTTGGTCAAAGATTATGTGGGCCTCAAAGAGACTATTTGAATCCTTATTGGTGGCCGCAAAGGCTTGAGTTGCTCTGACAAAAATCTACTCTAGTGATAATGAGGTGGTCTCATGGGGAATATAGAGGGAGATGCTTAGAGGGAAGAAGATAGGTTTAGCACAGTTTCTAGAGGTACCCCACTTGTTTTCTGATCATTATATATATATATATATATATATATATATATATATATATATATATATATATATATATATATATATATATACATATATATACATATATATATAGAGAGAGAGAGAGAGACGATTGGAGACCAGAGGGGATCAACACAAGGGAGGGTTCCAGGAAGTATAGTGGAATGGGGATTTTGATGCATGAAACACTATCGTGCAAGGGGTCAAATTTCTCGGAAGGATGAGGTGATGGTAAGGGAGGAATTTGTTTTTATCAAAGGTGGAGTGGATAGAGAAATCAGGTTGGGTGAGCATATTTGAAACTATAGAGTCCATTGGGTACTATATTAGGGTCAGGGGGAAACTCTCACCCCCGCTAGGATACAGTAGTCTGACCTGACATGGGAATCTATATGTGTGACAGCATAACTAACACACAAAACTATAGGTTAGATTGGATTATATCAACAATATGTGATTAATTTCAATTAGTAATTGTATAGGATCTTTCCCAAATCCTTTAAGTGATCAAACAAACTTCAAATGATATGAAAATTGAACTGCGAGCCATTTAGAGTGTCTAGAACCTTTTCGTCTAGTAATATTGAGGTTCAGTGTATATTTTAATCATAATGTATTCATGTATAGTTATCTTAATGTAAATGAATAAAAATAGGATAACTCAAATTCATCTTTCTTTATTTATTTATTTGAGTAGATTGAGACATTAGGGATTTTATCCACTTAAGATTTATCTTTTTCTGGTTTTATGCCCCCCTTTAGGGAGATTGTTCTGGAGGAAGGAGAAGTTATAATTCTATTTATCCTTTATGCAAACAATTATCTAAATTAAAAATAAAGTATTATTACTATTTATGGTTCTATTTAATATATTGAAAATCCAAGCCTTGTACCTTAATCTTTTAACTCTTTATTCAGCAAGAAAAATTATAACTTGGGCTTTTTGCATTGTTCCAAAAGCTAACTTTCATTATGTAATACTTCATTAAAGATTTAAAATTACATATGAAATTTTGGGATGTTACATTCTTGGTGCTACTTCTTGTGAGAATTGTGTGTCCTATGTGGGAGGCTGATTGAGATCTAATCTTTTATGTTGCTTCCAACTACTTCTTGCAAGAAGGATGTTGCGAAGCCTAATGGAGCTACTTCTTGTTACTAGGTTGCATCCAAGGTAGGAGGCTGATTGCACTATACTCTATTGTGATTCACTCTACTTCTTTTGAGAAGGATATGGCCAAGGTAGGAGGCTAATTGCATTCTACTCCCTTGAGCAAGTTCCCCTTGATCTACAAAATGAGGATTAACTTGAGACATCAGTGGATGTTATGTATTTTGTATCAGTTAAACAGAAGGAATAATTATAGGTTTAAAATCATGGTTGGGCACAACCAGGTAGTGGACTGACATATTTTGAAGGTACCACTCTACATTGGGTGTCGCTTGTGGTTTTCTTTCATTGTCCAATTACTTGATTTATATTTCCGATGCATTATCTTTTAAGCAAGTTGCAATCTAACCTCCTTAGTGTTTGAAATTGCATAACATTGTTATTAGCTATATTCACCCCCTCTAGATATTTTAATGTTATGCACAACCAAGGTGTGCATAGAATCCATAAGGATGTCTCTTTGCTCATCCCAATCCCTAGTTTTCATCATCTTATGGACATGGTTTTCTTCTGGCTCTTAGGTTCAACCCTTTCTCTCTTTTCTTTACCATTATTATTAAAATTGGTACCAAAAGGGATGTCTACTTTGAAGGTGTTTTAGGAGGCATGTGCAAGATACTTAATTAAGTGAGTTTCTCATCATATCTTAAATTCATCATAATAGGATTTGAATATCACTATCATTAGTCACTTTTTACCAATTAACTTACAATTTAGTTACATCCCATCCTTAAACAACCTACAATAGGTCTAACTAGGGTCATAATAAGAATGCATATACTCTTGACATCTATATGATCCCATCGTTCTGGTCCTTAACCTAAAGACATATGTCATTGAGTAATATCATTCTTTAGACATTTATTATGTTACATCATTATCTCATAACTGAATAAAATAGAATAAATTGGAAGATTGCCTTTATTATTGATCAAATTGCTTATAAGATATTTCATTCGAATCATTATATGATTGGATCTCTGGGCATACATATCAACAGGAAGATACAACATGAGAGAGAAAATCAACCGTAACAGGTTGATGTTCGAAGGGATAACTCCTTCCCATTGGCACTGGTTGCACAACTTGGAGTTTTTAGTGGTCCACATGGACTAGGTAGAGGTGAGGAGTCTATTTCCACCCTCTAGGAGGAAAACAACTCATGCTATCCATGGTGTTGCACCAGGTGGTCATCATTTCTAGTTGTCTAATTGTTGCTTGCAAAAGAAGCACATTGTTGCAAAAATTGTCACTGGACTTGCTTCAATACTAGGTATATCTCTTTCTACCCTTTTTGATAGATACATTGTTGCTGACACCATCTGCTGGTTTGGGAATCTGGTAGGAAAATTTTTTGTTTTCACTGCCTTATTTTTTGCCCCGATTTCCCAACAAAACTCATGCTAGAAGCTGGATCTCGGCATAGGTTGTGCCATGGAACCAGGCATCATCTTCCTCGAGACATGGCAGTCGCAACAACCCCTTCTTCATGGCTTGGGGTAATAAGAGGAGGGTAAACACCTATATTCCATGAACGACCAGATAAGTTGAGGTTGGAAAACTGAACAAAAGGGTAGTGTGATGAAAACTAAGTATGTATGTTGCTCTTGTGATGCAAACCAAAGCTAAAGGCAAATAAAGAAGGGAGAATGATGGTGCAATCTCAAGAATTTCTAGTCGATTCATACAACAACAAAAATGGGAACAATGTGGTACCTTCTTTTGGGGTAATTTTTTTCTTGGTTAAAGATTCTTTGGGCCATGAGGAGACTATTTGGAGCATTAATGGTGGTCATAAAGGCTTAAGTTATCACAGTGGAGAACCACTCCTACAACAATGAGGTGTTCGGCCTCCACCACGGGCGTGGGAGAGGGGGGGAGAAATCTCTCTCTCTTAATCTCACATATTTATATTTTTATATATATATACACACACACAGATATATAGAGAGAGAGGTCTCTAGAGGAATGTATTCCAGAGGGGATCAACACAGGGGATGGTTTGAGGAATTCTTATGGACTAGGGATTTAATGCATGAAATGCAATCATTCAAGGGGTCGTATTACTCAGAAGGATGGGAGAATGGTGTGGGGGCAATTAGTTTTACCAGAGGAAGAGTGCAGAGAGGAATCAGGTAGGGTGAGGACACTGGACTCTATAGAGTCCAGGGGTGTTGGACTTAGGTGAGGGACAAAACTCTCACCCCCTACAAGATGTAGGAGTCTGACCCAACATTGGACTATCCATGTGAAAGCATAACTAACACAGAAAACTTTAGGTTAGATTGGATTAGCTCTGTAATATGTGATTAATTTTGATTAATAACTATATAGGATCTTTCTTGAATCATTTATGTGATCAAATAAACTTCAAATAATGTGAAAATTGAATCATGAGCAATTCAGAGTGTCTATAACCTTGCCATATAGTTATATTTAGGTTTAGACTATCTTTTAATTACAAATTCTTCATGTGTCATTATCTTAATTTAAATGCATAAAAAATATGATAACTCGAATTCAACTTTCTTTATTTATTTATTTGAGTAAATTTAGAGATTAGAGATGTTATCCACTTAAGATTTATCTTGTTCAATTCTTGTGCTCTTTTTGGGGAGATTATTTTCAATGTAGGAAAGGAGATAGCGTTGTTTACCCTTTATGATAAAAAATATCTAAATAAAAGAAGTATTATTACAAATTATGGTTATGTTTCAAATGTTCAAAATCCAAATCTTGTAATTAATCTTTTATCTCTTTATTCAATAAGAAAATTTATAACTTGGGATTTTGCATTAGTTCCAAAGTTTAACTTTCATTAGGGAATACTTCATTAAAGATTAAAATTACATCTAAAATTTTAGGATGTTACAATTTTACCCACCTTTTACAAATTTCATCCTTGAAATTCTACTAGTCGACCCACCTTAGGGTTTCACTTGCTAAGTCGTAGAATTTTCCATAGAAGAACTTTTCAAGATATGGCCTTTAGCTGGACAATTATCTATATCTAGCATCATTATCAAAATTATTATATTCACATATTACTAATGGAGGTTGAGGTCATACCTTCATCAACTACCATCACAAAATTCTATTGTTGCCTCTTTTCTGGGAAATCTGGATTAGGGTTCTTACTAAGTTGATCTTCCTCTACTAGGAGCTTGGGGCAGTTTCTCATGAGGTGACCCTCTTCATTAAAATAGTAGCAAGAATTGCTACCCATCCTATAGACCCCAGCATGGGTTTTGCGGTATTTATGACACCTGATACATTGAGGAGCATCTTAGTTAGGAGCTTCCCCTTCTTCTCATGATTGTTTGCATGATGTTTGTTGTTGTTTCCTTCTTCATTCCATCATCGTCCTAGATGGTATTCTAACTTCAGGGCGGCCTCAAGTGCCTCCTTCACTATTCTAATGCCACATCATACCAGGTCATAGCTGAGGTCAGTCTTTTGACCACACATGAACTTTTGAGCCAGATGCATCTCATCTAAACCGTACCCATCCTTATATAGCATATGGAACTTCATTACATATTGGTTGGTAGTTAAGTTGTACTGCTTCTAGAACATGAACTCCAACTCCTTTTCAATCATCATTTCTGAGATGTAATGATTTCTGAAGGTAGTAGTGAACTCCACCCACATTAGTGGCTCAAAATGATGTCCGTGGGCATGGGTGAAGTTCTCCCACTAACTATAGCATGCACTCTTCGATGTGTGTGTCCCAAGTGGATTTTAGAATGCTCTAGGCATCCCAGATTACAAAATAAGTGCTCAATATTGAGCATCCACTCCTAGGAATGGGTGTCCATGTCTATATCAACTTTTCCATAGAAAGTCTCTAGCTTGATCTTCAAAAAGTCCACCACTCTGGTCTCTCATTTGTGGTTGCCCCCTTCTAAGATTGGCAAGGGTGTTAGTCAGAGACTTGACGAGAATGTCAAGAGGAGGATTAGGTTTTCCACTGAGGTCATCTCCTCCAAACATCACATGGTCGTTCCCTACATTCTACGAGCTTTATTCTCCATCCATGTGCTCTTTTCCCTTATAATATTTCTTCTTAGGATCCATCTAAATAGAAAACATGGAATAATGTAAGAACTTGAGAATAATAATTATTTGCTAGCCAACTACATTGTCACTTTGATACCATAATGTAACACCCTCCATAAACATACAAGAAACAATGGTGAGATATCCATAACTTGTGCATTGTAGGGTGGGGCATTACATGAAATTAACATTCATAACAACAATATAATCAATCACACAAACTGAAATATTAAACATTCTCAGAATTGTTCTTACAGAAGGAACAAAATGACTATCACATGGAAAACTAACTTAAAATCTAGAGACATAGTCTCTAATATAAAGTTCTAAACATTAAAACATATATTTGAGAATATAGATATGAGGATCATTTAATAGTTGACACCCCCAATAGATATTATTCTACTTTATATTTGAGCTCCAAGACTGTAGGTGCTACTTCTACTCCTACTCCTTATCTGTGGACATCTCATCCTAGCAATGCATTGGAAAAATGGTCGCTAGAGTCATTGGAATGAGCATTCTAACATAAACATTATTCAAGTAGTAAGGTACTACAAAATATTCCTAAACATTATATCCATGGAACTAACATTAAAATCTATAGTAAAATTGAAATGTAAGTATCTCTTATTTTTTTAACTTAATTCTTGTCTTTTTACTTATCCTACTCTAGAGACGTGTACTCTAGTACTTGGGTCTCATGACACTAAGGTTCTTAGGTCACATACCCTGTTCTTTAGACCTAGGCTATGTATTTGAATCAGCTTTACAAAGGGCCTAGGCCTCATGACTTACACAAAGGGTTTGGGTCATACATCACTTACATTGGCATGCACTAGGGTGCATGGGCCAGATGACTTGCACAAAGGACCTAGGTCATGTCTTTCTTTAGTTGACCTACACTAGGGCCTGGATCTAACTCCAAAATCTGCAAATGTTATTAAATATATTCTTAACATGAATCTTAATACGTTTTGGTCTTATAGTCTTATCATTAACTAATATCTTGATCTTAATATATGAATCTTAATAGAATCTTATCATGTAATCTAAAGCATACATCTTGGTGGACTTGCATCATAAATTGTAAAACATTTTGTTCTCATATTCCTATCATGACACAAATCATGAATCTTAATAAAATCTTATCTTGGAACTTAATCATGACTTTAATATACCTTATAAACTTATCATCATGTACTTGATTATTAGATATTATTCATCTAAGAGATCTAAATAACATATCTCTACTTGATATATCAATCATATGAGAGGACTTAACCATGAAAGTATGACAAACTTACTTACATATGTTAAAGTCTTAGAACATTGGATCACATAAATCTCAAAAGTCTTACTTAAGAAACATGTAAATATACTAAGCTTAATAAATACAAACACTCATGGGCATGAACCACTTACCTCTCTCTTATAGAATATCATAAATATTCTTCTTAGGTTTTAAAACTCCAATCACATTCTTGCGGTTGATGAACTATAATTACCCTATTCATTCAATAATCATTTATTAACAATTACATTCACCTTAGTTTCTAAGGTTTCCTAGCTCTTGGATAACTAGGGAAACTCAGTGTGGAATCAAGTTTTGAAATCAGGTCCATCATCTAGATCTCAAAAATTGTTCAAGTTCCATATTTGGTTTGACCCAAATAGAGCTATGATTTGATTGCTATGATTTTTCAAAGATAAATTGATGTTCAACCAATCAAAAATGAGACAAAAACCAAAACTTAATTTCTAAAATACTAGCTAACGCTTGGCAGAAAGACTGATACGTCATTAAGATAATTTTTGGGCTTTAGGTATGCCACAGGGTATATTTGTCAAAAGCCAAGGAAAAACTCACACGGTTGAAATCCAGTTAGGTATTTGAAACCCCAAAATTAGTCATGTGATTCTGACACGGATGTAAATCAGGTGAGGGTAAAATAGGTGTCTTGCTACGTGGGATTTGCTTTCTCGAAAAAAAATAACTAAACCTTATGGAGCTTATTAACTTTAGAGAAAACTCACACTAGTAGGTGGAGCCTGGTCATAGTTTGTGCCAAGGAACCTGGCATTAACTTGCTTGATACACGATAGTGTCAATAAACTCTACTTAATGGCTTGGGGTAATCAGAGGAGGGGAAATACTTGTTTGTCATGAACAACTAGATAAAATGAGGATGAAAAACCGTAGAGCAGTCAAAATGTCAAAAAGTAAGGATGCATGTTGCTCCAGTGATGAAAACCTAAGCTACAGGCAAAGAAAGAAGGGCAAACAATGGCGATAAATTCGAGAATTGCTAGTCGATTTGTTCAACAACAAAAAGGGGAACAACATAGTACCTTCTTTTGGGGTAAAATTTGTCTTGCTCAGAGATTCTTTGGGCCTCGAGGAGACTATTCGGAACCTTACTAGTGGTCGTGAAGGCTTGAGTTTCTCTGACTCAAAACTAATTTGGAGATAATGAGGTGGTCTCATGGGGAATATAGAGGGAGATGCTCAGAGGGAAGAAGAGAGGTTTAGCATAGTTTCTAGAGGTGCCCCACTCATTTTGTGATCATTATATGTATGTATGTATGTATATATGGAGAGATAAAGAGAGAGAGAGGATTGGAGACTAGAGGGCATCAACACAAGGGAGGGTTCCAGGAAGTATAGTGGAATGGGGATTTTGATGCACAAAACGCTATCGTGCAAGGGGTCAAATTGTTCAGAAGGATGAGGTGATATAAGGGAGCAATAAGTTTTTATCAAATGTGGAGTGGATAGAGAAATCATGTAGGGTGAGCATAATCTAAACTATGGAGTCCATGGGGTACTATATCAGGGTGAGGAGGAAAACTCTCACCCCCTCTAGGATGCAGTAGTCTAACTTGACATGGGAATCTATTTGTGTGACATCATAACTAACACAAAACACTTTAGGTTAGATTGAATTATATCAACAATATGTGATTAATTTCAATTAGTAACTATATACCCAAATCCTTTAAGTGATCAAATAAACTTCAAATGATATGAAAATTGAACCACAAGCCATTTAGAGTGTCTAGAACCTTTTCATCTTGTAATATTTAGGTTTATATTATATTTTAATCATAATGTATTCATGTATAGTTATCTTAATGTAAATGCATAAAAATAGGATAACTCAAATTCATCTTTATTTCTTTATTTATTTGAGTAGATTGAGAGATTAGGGATGTTATCCACTTAAGATTCATCTTGTTCAGGTTTTATGCCCTCTTTAGGGAGATTATTTTGTAGGCAGGAGAAGTTATAATTTTATTTATCCTTTATGCTAACAATTATCTAAATTAAAAAGAAAGTATTATTACTATTTATGGTTCTATTTTATATATTGAAAATCCAAGTCTTGTACATTAATCTTTTATCTCTTTATTCAACATGAATAATAATAACTTGGGCTTTTTGCATTTGATCCTAAAGTAAACTTTCATTATGTAATACTTCTTAAAAGATTCAAAATTGCATATGAAATTATAGGATGTTACATTCTTGGTGCTACTTCTTGTGAGAATATTGTGTCCTACATGGGTGGATGATAGGGATCTAATCCAGTGTGTTTCTTCCAACTACTTCTTGTGAGAAGGATGTTGGGAAGCCTAATGGAGCTACTTCTTGTCACTAGGTTGCATCTAAGGTGGGAGGTTGATTTCACTATACTCTATCGTACTTCACTCTACATCTTGCGAGAATTATATGACCAAGGTGGAAGACTATGCAATCTACTCCCTTGAAAGTTCTCCTTGAGCTACAAAATGGGGATTTTCTTGAGACATCGGTTGATGTTATGTTTTTGCATCAATTAAATAGAAGGAATAAATTACAGGTTTAAAATCATTGTTGGGAACAACTAGGTAGTGGACTGACGTCTTTTGAAGGAACCACTCCACATTGGGTGTCCCTTGTAGTTTTCTTTCGTTGTCCAATTACTTGCTTTATATTTCCGATGCATTATCTTTTAATCAAGTTGCAATCTAACCTCCTTATTGTTTGAAATTACATAACATTGTTATTAGATCTATTCACCCCATCTAGATCTTTTAATGTTATGCACAACTAAGGTGTGCATAGAATCTATAAGGATGTCTCTTTGCTGATCAATCCCTAGTTTTCATCATTTTATGAACATGGTTTTCTTCTAGCTCTTAGGTTCAACCCTTTCTCTCTTTTCTTTACCTTTATTATTAAAATTGGTACCAAAAGGGAAGTCTACTTTGAAGGTGTTTTAGGAGGCATGGGAAAGATACTTAATTAAGTGAGTTTCTCATCATATCTTAAAGTCAGCATAATAAGATTTGAATATCACTATCATTAGTCACTTTTTACCAATTAATTTGCAATTTAGTTGCATCACATCTTTAAAATACCTGCAATAGAGAGATCATTGTGATTAATGGTTATGGAAGAAAAAGGTATAAGAAGTCTAACTGATCATTGTCAAATAGGTGGCTTGGATTAATCCTTAAATACAAGATATGATAGAATATTGTCCAAGATTTAAGGGAAAAATCCTAATCCGGTCTTATATTCACTTCGTCTTGGTTGGTATGTAGAGGAACCTCATCCGCCATAGCTAGGAGGATAGGATATCATTACTAACTAGAATCCCCATGTTTTGCACCAATCCTAGACACCTTGGTATCACCATTATGATCTTAGATTTTCCGTAGCTTCATATGAAGTATTGTTTCTTAAACATACATAGAAGTCCTTATGCTAGGATCTAGTACAATTTATCACTAATTCATTTTTACCAACTCTATTTCCTAGAAAGTTAGTTCAAAAAGGACTCACGTACTCATCCCCTAAATGGATAAAATCAACACAAGCATATATATGAATAAAATAATAAGAAATTCTTTCATAATTAATGAACCAAAGGTTTATATAGCAGAGCATGAAGGAATTAAAAGGGAACATACAATCTCAAAAGAAACTACATAGATACAACATGGAGATAAGAGTTGTAGTCCCACTAATTGTATAAAACCCCATTGATATTAAATTTTGCATAGCATGGGATTACAAAAGATATATACAATGGGTCGTCACTTGGCATAATCTACAACAATATTGAAAAGCAAAATATATGAATGTTAATGAATTGGTATGTTGTGCAAATATAAGAAGTCATAAATTAGAGAAATGCTAAGATTTTCTTATCTAAAAACATTATATTAGAAAGATATAAAGCAATAAACTTCAAAGTATTTCTTAAGCAAATTTTCAGTGCATTTCCATTAATCCATTCAACATCAACATTAAGCATTTGACAAACTTTATAAAGGAAGCATTTGTAAGGAGCCTCAAAAATAAAATCCAAGAGCTAACCTTTCTTATAGTTTGTGAGGGACCTCAAGGTACTAAGCCAACAGATAACATGCTTTATTTTGTCCCCTTTCTTGGTTGAGACAAGTAGGTATACTGAGTCTTGTACCCTTATCATGATAATACATGAAGTTACAAAAAGGGTTTTATAATGGACATATGTGATTATGTTTGTAGTTTTGTCAGTATAGTATAATCAAGATGAAAGTACTAATTATAGAGACCATGTATATCAAATACGTTGGTATATAGCCAAGCATCTTTTAGAATTCATGCATTCAAACAATTCATTATCATACTAAGGTCAAAGTGGTAAAGCCTACCTTGAAACAGGGTAACTAGTTTTAAGAACTTGATTACATCTTTGAAAAGAGTCCTTAAAAGTGGTCTTGATGTTTTACTAAGCATGATTTAATTAAAAAAATTAGGATCTAGTCAGAGTATTTACATTAATGTTGTATGTATCCCCTAGTAAGTATCATCTCATATCAAGCATTATTATCCATATCTCAAAAGTGCATGCAATGTCATCATCATGGTTTCATAATACACATCAATTATACTTGACTTAGGGTGAAAATCCCAAACATATCAAAGATTTTGAAATAGGTGTTCCTTAATTTTTATAGGTAAATTATAATACTTGGTAAGAGTTGAAAGGATTAAATACAAAGATCCACATTATATTATGTATTAGGTCACAAGTGTACAACAATGACCAAGATTGGATTTCATATTCCTAGGAATCATAAGTTATTGATTAAGAGTCACAAAATTGTTTGGGAATCATTAGAGAACTCAATATAGTAAGACATTTAATATTTCAAACGAGTAGAGTGTGCATTTTAAGGATATCAACAAAATTCAGAAGGGATTTAGATCTTGAAACCAATTTTACAATATTTCTTGCATATTATTACCAAAGTGCTATATTTACATACTATATTTACAATATTTCTTGCATATTCTATGATTTATTGAATTTGAGTAATTTTCTAGGGTTTTCAATGAGAGAGATAGGAAATTACCAATTATATAGAAAAAGGTAGTCATTTGATGTTGGTCCACTGCGGGCCTATTGCGATTGAGCAGCAAGGTTGTCCTCTCTACTTGTTGTGTGGCTAGGCTAGGGATTTGGATGGAGGGTCCATGTTTTTCCATGAATGATCAATAGCTCAGCAAGGCAAACTCTGCTAAATAGAGAATGGAGAGGGGGAGCATGACACGATGATGGTGGTGAAGCATGCTCTGTTGATCATCGGTCCATTATGGGTTTGTCATGATCGTGTGGACAAGAGAAGATCTCTCCATTGAGTGAGAGTGGGAGAGGGGAAAGTGTATGTGCGGTCACTTGGTTGTTGAATGATGGGTCAATGATGAATTGAGATTCAATGTCATCATATTCCTTGGTTAGGCCAATCACAATTGTCTTTGTGTGGCTCCAATGAACATGACAAGCTAGCTTTTTGTGGGTGGTAAGGCCTGATAGAAGTGGGGATTAGAAGGAATGGAGCTTTATGGGTGGATTCAGCCTTTTTATAGGTGGAAAGGAGGTCAAAAGAGATTATTTTGGTTGATTATCATAGTTTTTGTGGTGTGTGTAGTGGTGCTGGTATTCAGCCCCTCCTTGAGCCCATACCTCATAATACAAGGTATGAGGTGGCTCAGGAAGTTGTGTGAGGGTCTCGTATAAGGGTTAAATTGGGTAGTGGAGGCTTGTCGTAGCATTATAGCATGGAGGTTGTGCAGCATGGATGATACAGTTGTGTTCTAGGGTGGGGTATGACCTCCCAACCATCTTATCATGGTATTATATGCGTTCACACAATCAAGAAATTAGTGGCTATGGATGTTAAAATTTGTCCTGATCACATGACCCAATTCTCTCAAACCCAAAAACAACTAGGTTTGAGATTCTGTTGTAACATTTTGGGTTGGTTTTGGGTTTAAGATTATAAATTTAAATCAAGTTGGGATTAGGATTAGAAATTGGACAAAAATGGATTTTAAATACTTCTATACATATATTTATGGATGTAAATTATGTTTTGAAGTGATATATCTTTTGTTTTGGTATAATATATGTGATGTAAAAGCATATATTTTTTTATTTGATGTGATATGAAGGTCATTTTTGAATGGTATTATGATAACCTTATTTTGTTAGAAGAAAGTTATGTGTTGGTAATAGCGTTGATGCCTTTTTTATATTGATTATTTTATGATGAAGTATAAATGGTGTTTAGGTATGATATAGTCATCTGAATTCATTTAATAGACAATACTTTAATGTGATATATATGTTTTTGGTGATATAGGTGATGTTGTAACATATTTTGGTGTTATATATGTTGTGATGTCATAGAATGATATAAATGATGTTGCATGTGTGTCGAGACTTCCTTATGTTTAGGTAATATTGATGTTTTACTATTGGTATTATTTTTCTCTAATAAAAGCAATGGACAAATAATATTTCAACATATGTAATATTACATACTCATTGACATTGTTTTAATTTTACTTAATGGATCATTGGCAATCTTATGGGTAATACTTTGAGAGAATTGATTTTCAAAAATGTCATCTTCAAATCTAACTTCAGGTTTGATTCAAGGTTTAGAATTTGCACTGATTCTGGGATGAGAGGCCTAAATAAAATCTAGGTCTAGGTCTGGTTTTGGGTCCAAGTGTGGATCCTAGTATGATAGTCAAACAATCAGAGTAAGATTTTTGATAAGAAACTGACCCAGACTCAATTTTTTGACCCCCTTGTTGATGGCATTCCTTCGTTGAGTGTCTAGATTACTTCTCCCCACATCTAGATTAGTCGTTGGATTGACATTCAATGAGACCAAAAAGGTCGGATCAAGAAAATGAGGGAAAATAAGAAATAAGGAAAGGGGATATTAAAGGGGATTCTCTTAGGAAATGTATATATCTCAAATCATAAGGCCAACAGTAATGAAAATTTACGTAAAATTAGAAAAGTATGTTTTATATATAGTAAGAG
The DNA here is from genome assembly GCA_963693085.1 of Alisma plantago-aquatica. Classification (NCBI taxonomy): domain Eukaryota; kingdom Viridiplantae; phylum Streptophyta; class Magnoliopsida; order Alismatales; family Alismataceae; genus Alisma; species Alisma plantago-aquatica. Next base: position 1,343,919,693 of record OY856412.1, on the reverse strand, counting down.
TTTGGGATCAAAAGAATATTCTTGAGATGGTATCAAAATTCAAAATCTCCAAGGAGTATTTAATAATTATGAAAAAGGGTTTAAAAAAGGTATCTTTATCAAACATGAGATGATTTCAGAGATATGCAATGCAAAAATACACAACATATAAAGAGAGATATCATAGAGTGAAAATGAACAAGTTATGATCATATAAGAACATATATAACATAGAGAGAAAACTCACTTCATCATACATGGATAGGCTTCTACAAATCAATTTGCACACTATAAAGAAGGTCAGGCGTACATATATATAGGGAAAATTAGAAAAAGAGTTCTAAACCTTAATAGAAAATGACTCCATTGGTGTGGACTAGTTTTGGTCCAAACATTTAACTAATGGTGGCAATGATTGATTAGTTCTCACTATTTGAGCTCAACCACTAAGTAAATATACCCAATTTCCTCCTTTTTGAGTCCATCTTTGTGTGTGTTGCCTATGGAGTAGTGAAGGTCATAATCTCGATTTATACCTAGACAATGAATGGGAAACACCTAGTTGTACATCATTGTTATCCAAGTAATGAGATCAATTAGAAATCAGCTCATCCCTTACCATGACCAATGTTATCATGATTTTGTAATTCCTTAATCACTAATATCTAATTGTACCAAAGGAAGAAATATGTGATTCCCATCAAATCATGTCATTCTTCCTTGATATGTAGTAGACTATTGAAAGGACATATAAACTCTTATGATGATGAGCTTGCATTTTAGTACATCACTCATTAAGTGCTCAGTGATATATATTCCATTATACAGGAGGTACAAACTCATACATCACTAAGATTAATTAATATGTTTACCACTACGTTCATGGTTAACCTTATATATTTTAAATTGTGTAGTATCAAGATATAAGGAATGTCCTTTGCTTTGCATCGTGACTTGAGGTCAAAGTATCAAAAGCACTATTTTCGTCTAATAATAGATGATGACTGACATGGAATATTATCTCACTACAAATTCACTAGGAATATAATTCCTAGAGTTTACCAAAACCAAAGTGCAATAATGCCACACACAAGTAGACGGATCTTATTGCAGTATAGTTAAGGATCAAATCCCAAGGGACAGCTTATTTAAGAACTATCTAATCAAAGTAACTTAGCAAGAACTAGTATTTATCACAAAAGTTGAGTTTGGTTTAGTTAATCTAAGATTGCAAAAATAAAATAGCTACATTAAGGTTCTAGTTATAAATGGATGGAAACACTAGGGTGGAATTGGGTTTCACTACCACTACTCAAATATGTGCCTTCATTCAAATCACCTATATTAAGATATAATTGGAGTTATGCAAGTTTCCCCTTTCGGTGTCAGAAACTTGTATGAGTAGATATCCTTATAAGCTCGATGTCTCGTTACTTACAGATCCTCTATCCACTACTCTGGAGACTTTCTATCGGAAGTTCTCGTCAGGTTGTCAACCAAAGCAAATTGATATTCAAATATTAAATGTTGAAGTTCTCACTATAAAAGATTATAATAGATCACATGAAGCATAAGATCAATCCACAAAACATGCAATAAATGGTTGGAAATGAATTACATGAGTTCATACAAGAATTGTAACATGAATGAAATTGCAAGAAATGGGTAGTGGGTCTAGTCCCCACACCCTAGTGAACAGACTACTCCCTTAACATGGGGAGATTAATATCATAAGAAGAGGAAGAGGACACCATCACGATCATGAGGGTGGTGAAAGTGGCTCGACGTGGTGTGAGACGATTGACTTACTTCCTGCTCTCTTATCTAGGAACTAACCCTATTTTGCAACAGAAGTAGGTGGAGGAATGGAAGCTCAGGGAAGAGATCGATCACCTTGGAGAAGGAAATCGATGGATTTTGAGTTGTGGATGAAGGAAATATATCAATATATGCTTGAGGTCGAGAGGTGTCAACCAGATAGGTTGATAGAACTAGATAGGTCTACAGGCACCGTCCTTGCTCTGATCTCATCAATAGCATTTCAACATTTTTGTCTCCAGAATTTCTGAGATATGTTGTACAACTACATTGGGGGTCTATTTATAGGTTCAAGGTCATCGACCTCTTTCCATCGGTGTCAAACTTGCTATCGTTCGATAGGTATGTCAACCTGGAGGGTTGACAGCTTTTGAACTTCCTATCATCGGTTTGTCGGTCGACAAGTTTGTCGGTTGAAATTATGGTTGTCGATAAGCGTGTCGACAAGATTGTTGACCGATTGCTAATTTGCTTGTCAGATGTTGCTCTATGACGTTGTCAAGGAAAGGGGTCGATAGAGTTGTCAACCTTGATCATCGATGAGTCTAGGTGTTGTTCTACCTAGATGTTGACCAAGGGGGTCGACACTGCTATCGAGCATTGAGTGTGTCGAGCAGTGAGGTCAACAAGATTGTCAACTTCTTGTATGTCTTGGTTGCTTTGATGTCGATCGAAAGGTCAACTTTGGTCTTCAGCAAAATTATAGTGCATCGATCTACCTTCTGAAAGTGCTCAAAATCTAATTTTCTCAAAGTGATATAATTCAACACCTATAAAGGGAGTTAAGAGAAGTATCAAATTCCTACAAATTAACATAAAATCCAAGTATATTGAAACAAAGATATTCTAATGAAAATTATGCTATATGAATGCTAAATTAGACTAATAATGTAGCTAAAACTAGGATGAATATGCATTCATCAATGACCATCATATAATTGTCCATATATCACTAGCATTGTAGATATCAACAAGTACAAGTTCTTCTCCAACATGTAATTATGTGCATGCTTTAGTATCAAATATTGAAATCCATGATAACTTGTCATTATTTAAACAACGTACTTGTGACTTGCATATTATTTTTGTCCCGATTCCCAATAACTCTCAACTAGGGATATGGGTATAATATTGGTTCTTAGAACTTCTAGGATCTCATGTTCACAATCAAAGACTCTCATGTTTTGATTCAAATCATAGGTACATATTTTCATATGATAATCCCATCATTTCATCCTATTCGGTATAAATTTCAATAGTTTTGTGTTGAACTTTACTTCTAGTATAATGAAAATAGTACATATATTTGTGAAAAAATCAAATGTCTCTCCTCCAACTATGCACTTCCTCACTGATAAGATACTCAATTTCAATCAATAACCTCTTTCTTCATCAATGGGATGATTATGAATCACATGTTGCTCAATTAATGAGTTGTGAATTATAAATTGTCATTTTGAACTCAATTGTACCAAGTTCAATGCATTAATGTAACTTTGAACACATTTAGATTATTGACACCCTTCAACATCATCATCTTGATCTCAATATTTTTCTATAATAATAAGAGGAAATTTGTGAATGAATGGTGAAAAGCTAGTCTCAACCAGACTTGTAGTTTGCAAGTTATGAATTTTGAAATTAATCCAAGAAAACAACTATTGATATCCTTTGATCTAGATCTTGCGACGTAAACAATCCAACATCAATTCTCTCATAAAATAATAAGCTCTGAATCCACTTTTAAGGGTTTTCAGCTTGATCCAATGGCCAACGATTGTCTCACAGCTCTATAGAGCGTCGATGTGCACACATGGCACAAGCGGTAGAGAAGATAGCTCAATGCAGCTGCACACTACCTCATATCAATCAAACCTACACTTTAATGTAACACCATTCTCCCCTTTCATATACACTTCTTTCCCTGCTCCTGTTAAGATCACCATGAAACTTTTGGACCTCCAAGATCAGATCTACTTTGGCCAAGTGTTTCTTGGCATCAACCCCCCCACCTCCCCTTGAGACCAGATAAGGTCACCCCTAAGCTCATAGGGCCTAGATGAGATCAGTCTATCCTTTAGCATTGGCCACTGACCCCTTCTCTCCCATCTCCACCTACAGACACATATGTGATTATGGCAACCAAGGTGGGACACAAGCTCTTGTCCCTTGATTCACAAGCAATGATCAGGATCAGCTGCATATTTCCTCCCCCCCCCTCCACTTACTATGTTAGTAGGCGCAAGTCACTAGATTCACTAGATCACATGGATCTATGGCACTCCAACAATCAATAACCCAAGAAGTTTTGTATTAAGTTATGTTACTCCCTCTCTAATGGAAATATTAAAATAAGACTAGATCTATAAAAAAATTGTATTAAATCAACATGTTGACCAAATATGGTGATATAATATACTATAATGATCGTAAAAATGTGATATTTCCTATAAAAATGCTTCAAAGAACTACATACTTGTGTTTCTACTTCTTTCTCAATAATTCTTACTTCTGATCTTTTTAAAAGATTTAATATGTTATAATGTGATCATGATCTAATAATGACTAAAAAACCCTTGCACCTAAAAATTAGTAACATTTATCATCTTTTGAACCCAGATCCAACCTTGACCCCACTCATGTACTCAAATTGGATTATATACCATGTATATGACATATATGGACCTTTTAATGATGGATCTTGAACCTTATGCAAAATATGACTTCATTTTGACTATATATATATATATATATATATATATATATATATATATATATATATATATATATATATATATATATATATATGTATATGTATGTATGTATATATATGTATGTATATATAATATATATATATATATATATGTGTGTGTGTGTGTGTGTCTATATATATATATATATTTATTTATTTATTTATTTTATTTATATATATATATATATATATATATATATATATATATATGTATGTATGTATATAATATATATATGTGTGTGTCTATATATATATATATATATATAGTAACTCTAGATTGGTAGCATTTGACACATTATTAACCAAGTTCTAACTTTGATCACATAATTGTACTTAAATATGATCTCATGAAACTAAGTGTGTCTTTATGTGTACATTTGATGTGAGATATGAAAATTTGAGAAAATGTTGCATAGTAACTCTAGATTGGTAGCATTTGACACATTATTAACCAAGTTCTAACTTTGATCACATAGTTGTAATTAAATATGATCTCATGAAACTAAGTGTGTCTTTATGTGTACATTTGATGTGAGATCTGAAAATTTGAGCAATGATATAGTTCAAAACTACTTTGTGGGCTTCAAAAGTGTAAATTTGATGTCTTGTAACATAAAAATTAAGTCATTATGTAATGTCTCAGGATTTGAGGCCTCGGATAACATGATCTTATAAGGAATGATTGGAATAACCATATCACCAAGGTGCACCTCCTTTACAAGGAGCCCATCACCAAAGAAATCTATGGTCAAGCGTGATCGGACTAGAGTAGTACTAGGATGGGTGACTAGTCGGGAAGTTGATCCTGGCTTGCACGTGAGTGAGGACAAAGTGCACAGTTAAGGACAGTGGTGATATGTGGGGCCAATTATCATTCTTGAAACTCTACTAGAGCCTTAGGTAGTGGGTCTAGGCATTACAAATGGTATCAAAGCCAAGTCCCCTCCAGTAGGTGGGGCCCACATGGGCTTGTAGCATGCCACTCTTTATGCCATGTGGTACAAGCATGTTGGAAAGGGTTATCCATGGTGGTGGAACCACCCTTGCGCTGGTAGTCATGATTGGAAGCTAGGTGTACATGGACATGTTGGGTCCGCACTAAGATGGGGAAAGATTATGAGTCCATATAGTTGAGCCTTGATGGGGACGTAAAGAGACTAAGTGGGGGAGATTATAACGTCCCACGAATTAAGCCCTTGAATAACATGATCTTATAAGGAATGATTGGACTACCCATATCACCAAGATGCACCTCCTTTTTAGAGATCCCAACACTAAAGAACTCTATGGTCAAGTGTGCTCGGACCACAGTAGCACTAGGATGGGTGACCAGTTGGGAAGTTGATATTGGCTTGCATGTGAGTGAGTACAAAGCACACTGTTAAGGCTAGTGGTAGTCTATGGGGCCAGTTGTCATTCCTATAACTCTACTAGAGCCTTAAGAAGCGGGTTTAGGCGTTACACATTGTCTATTATTCCCTATGAATAACTTTTTTTTCATCATGACTTTAATGGATATATTTATGTGGAAGTCATTTAGGATTCATCACATATTATGGTTTCCCAATTAAAACCACGAAGCCATAATATCAAAATCCTTGATCTAGGTGTGATGTTTCACCCTGAGTTAATGATTATTGGTAATGTAATGTGTATCTTAATGATGAAATTTCATGTACTTTAAGGTGTTTAAATCAAGGTTGTAAGATATGATACTTACCTAAGTTGAAACATGAAATCCAAATGAAAATGATCACATTAATCTAGTTCTATAACCTCAAGGTAATCTATATCCTCCTATTGTCTAGATTAGTCGTATTGAAACTTTTTTGTATTAATATGTCTGAAAATGCTTCCTGTGTATACTTGTATGGTCTTCATGTTCTCTACGACTACTATGTTTTGTTTTTATTATATTGCATTGAAAAACATTGCAAACATAAATGCATATGCCCATTATACAACCCTTGTTTTACATGCATGTATTCTCAGTGTAAGGGAACAATGCTCAGAGTACCTGATTTGATCAAGCAAGTACATAACCTTTGGAATACGATTATCTCTAAATTTTTAGCCTTGAGGTCATTCATGTTGAAATAGAGTTAATTCACAGTGCTGGATTTGAATGTCCCTCATGAACCCTTCCTTTAGGAGGTTGGTTAAATGCATTATGATGATGTTGTATGGTATAATGTAAATGCACCTGGATATATGATTTCTTGTTAAAAAAAGTCTTTAATGATTGTTTCTTCTATTCTTGTTGTTATCTAATTTTTAGAAAAGAAAATATGTTATCTTAACATGCAAGTTTATATGTATTTAGCATACTCGGCAAAATTGTTCTAATGTGTAATAATTTCATGATTTTTTGTAGCATATACGCAATGACATTACCAAGATCATGTTTTTGCTATTATATGGTATCTATTGCATATATCTATGTTGGGATCATCATGAAATGCAAATTTCAATTTCCTTTTGGTTTAGAAGCTTAAAGGGTTACGATATTTATCTTAATGCACTAAATTCGCTTCCTTTTACGTATCTTGATAGCCTTTATGGTTCACTCACATTAATAATAATTTTTTGTGATTTTACTTCATGCATATGTTAAGTGAATGTGATCCATTCTAGGGAGAGACACTCAACTTCTCTCACCACTGACTTTCTAGTAATGAGGAGTGAGGATTTGTACAATAAATAGTTACATGACACATGGTATCAGAGCCAAACACCTACCCACTATGTATAATTAAAACATAATTACTCATATCAACCTCTGGAAAACATAAGTCCATAATGGTGCAGCTAAGGTGTCAATGATTGGTGAAAAATATAGATTGGCTGATTTACCTCCTATATGCCAACCGCGGTGGCTACGGCCTCCTTTCTACACCTACCTACAAAGTGGATCCAAAACTACATTTAGTGATTTTCTCTATAAAGGGTTAGAGGTTCTTCCAGCATCTCATCTCTTCTTTAAGGAGTCCCCTTAGACATATACTAGAATATTACTAGATAGTGTTCTCATCATGTTTCTTTCTAATGACTAAGACTCACATGATCTCTCAATTATGGGTATCTATGTATAAAATAAAATTAAAAATAGAATGAGTAATGATGATGATTCCATGATCAGATATTGAGTCAAAAAAATTGGTTCTAATAATCAAATTATCCTATATTGTGCACTTATGTGCATTACATAGATCATCCAAACTCTTTTTCCAAATCTAGTTTATGTTTTTTCTACATTGAGTAACAACAAAGATATTGAATACAATGACAATAAGTGGAACTCATGCTACATACCTTATAGTTTTGAGGTCCATATTTACTAAACCCTTTTTATCCATATATATATATATATATATATATATATATATATATATATATATATATATATATATATATATGATCATGTGATGTCCATAGATTTTCAACACCTTGACCACATGTGTGATGTCCAAAATGAAACCCTCACTTCAGCAAGAATATCAATTTAAACACCGCACACTAGATGAAGAAGAAAAAAAATCATAGGACGTCAAAAGGAACAAAAGTAGTACATGCACATGAAAAAAAATCAAACATAGCCACAAGATCACCATTCAATATATAGTTACAATATGAATTGTTATTAATTGATATTACACATGAACAATCAACTTTACATGTGCACATACTACACCAAACATGACCCTTTAGACAATAGGTCCACATATACATAAGCTTGTCAAACAACTCCCAACTATCAACTATCAAGAGTCTTTAAGATTTTATATCCACATTGCCTAAAGAAGAGACTACAAGTAGTAAATTTTAGCACAATATAATAAAATATTGTATTGAGTATGCCAAAAGAATCATATAACTCTATAATACTATAACTTGGCAATATGATAAATCCAAAAGTTGCCATTAATACAAGTAATAAAGGCATTTCTGAACAAAGATCTTTATCTAAGGAAAAAGAATACATGTTTAACCACAGTTTTCAATATATCATCCATGCATTGGCTGCCTGATGTTGAATGCATTGATGGCCTTATGATCAACTACCAAAGAGTTGGATCATTTTACTATGTGGTGAGAGAACTAGAGTTGGATCACTTTCAAGTACTTGACTGTCAAAGAGTTGAAATACTTTACTTTCTAGGACCTTACTACCAAAGAGTTAAAGTGCTTCGATGTAATGGAATGGAAATATTATTATTCAAGTGTTCAAAACTATATAAATAGAAAATCATGTAAGGTAGCATACCACAAAAATTATTTCACCCAATATCATATTCCATGTATTTTTTACACATATAATTAAACCATATTATATAGTAGGCCAAGTAAGAGGTAAGCATACCTTGAATATAGGAAACACAATCACACATTCTTGATATCAACTGTATCCTTGGTCAATTTATGATTAAAACAATATCATATATACCATCATTAAATTTTCATTATAACCCTAGTTATGTCCATTTTAGGATCTAAGTTAGTTCATTAGTACATCCCATTGTTATATACATGTCCTTTACCATAGAAATATATTACAAATTTCATATTCTAGATTAATATTACTTCTCTAAATCATTATTCCATTTTTTTGCTCATTTTATGTGCTTATTAAACCTAATTATCAATGTTCATGTATTATCATGATTTTGGGTCACCATTTAATATTTATTGGATATGATATTAGAATTACAATTATTGCATCATATTCATCTAATTATAACTTCAAAACATTTATTATATGATTCCACATCAATATACTCATTTTTTAGAGATTCTAATATTCTTTTCATAGTTTGTGACAACTAAGATAATTTTTGTGAATTAATGAAGATATAAGTATTTCATGATATTTTAGAGAGTAACCACCTTATTGGGTCAGATAATTCACTGGTCATGTGTCTATGTTTCTATTGGTTCATCTCTTAACCAGGTTGGGCAACCTCTTTGGTGAAAACCAAATTCTAGCATAATTTGTCCAGTTGTCTCTCCCCCTTGTGTTTGTGTTCTCCCAACACCTATATGAGAGGTATCTATTATTACACCCAAATCCAACGACATGGTTGGGTCTCCGGTGAGAAGTATTAGTAGGCATGGCCCTCCTCATCGACGTCTTTCTCATCCATTCACCTTGACACCTCTAGGACATAACATTCAACTTCTCAAATCTCCAAGTGTGGCACGGAGCTCATGCTTTTGTGGGTCTGCCAGCACTATCCACCACTATAGTGGTGAGGAATGGGGAAAACTTTCTCGTGTTGTGAAACACTATAAAAACTTCCTAGAAGCACCTCTAGGGGATGCGAAATTCACCCATGTCCTTTGTTTCTGATGTTGTAGCCTCTAAAATACTCTAACCTCTTCCTTCTTCCATGGTGAGAGTGAGAAAGGAGCCCAGTGAAACCACCATCATAGTTTGTGATTTGATAGGGTTCTTCTCCTCATACCACCTTCTTAATTTTCCCTTACATTCCTATGAAATCTCTTCTATCTTCTTTTCCCTTCTTCTCACTCTCGTTTGTAAGTTGTGGTGGGAAGTAGTAGAGATGGGGAGGTGGAACTCCCTTGTCTCAGGTCCATATTCCCCTAAAAGAGGTGTCTATCTTATTCTATCATCAATTCGCACACATATAGCTGCTTAGAAAACCTCCTAATTCCACTATCAACGAGCACAATGATATTGTGGTTGCCACATATGTCAAGATCATAACCACAAGGTACAAGATGCAATCACAATTTTTTATCCTTCATGTGTGGGTGAGATGAAGCCTAAATAAAAATTAATTTTGTGGCTCCCCCTTCTTAATAGAGCATGACATTGATATACCATAACTTTGTCTCTAAATTATGAGAACCTTATTTTTCAAATACATCATATACACATAATTCATTTATAGTCAAACAACTACATCTCCATTTTTTATCATCCTAATATGAAACCTTAGTAATAGCTTTATCATAACACTAGCTTCATTATATCAAAATTTGTAGCAAAAATCATCCTTTTAACCTTTCAATTAAACATTTCAAAAAGGCATAGAATAGGGATATTAATCACAACATTAATGGCAAGAATTCTTCAAACTTCATCATAATACTTGGCACTCTAAATATAACCCAAGTACATGAATCGTCTTATCTCATTAGGTATCCAAATACTCCAAAAAGTTCACTCCATCACATCCTACATGCCTTAAAAGAAATTTCCATCAAAACTAAACAAAAATCTAGTCGATCACATATCAACATCAAGTACGATTAAGAAAACATTTCCCTTCATGATAATTGTGCTTCATGCTTTGATAAGAGTATGTCTTTTGACATTCAAGTCATGATAAAAACACTTGTTAAAAGAGGTATTGATTATGATACATCTTGCTACTTCTTGATTTTGTATGACTTGATATATAGAGGTCCTAACCATATGCCAAGATGAAATGACTGTTGGAAAATCCTAAATTGACTTCTCTACTTCCAAGTACACCCCTACTATTATCTCTTGAAGGAAGAAAATGAAATCATGATCTTGAATATGTTGAAATCTTAAAATATGGTTACACTATGATGACAATTTATCTTCAGACATAAGACATTAATACAAATTTATAATTATTTCTCGCATTGTTTCCTATGCTTGATGTTCCAGGCTAATAAGAAATGTGCTAGATTGGGGTGATAGTATGATTTTGACTAGACCTGTAAATAGATCGAATATTGAGAGCTATATCTAATATCTGAAACTAGAAAAAAAAATCAATATAATTCTTATCTGATATTTGACGGATATCATATACCAACATCAAAATTCAAACTTAATGGTTAATATCTAAATTTGGATAAATATTTGATCTAAACCAAAACTAGACATTTAATGTAAACAAATATATTAAATACATGAAATATTGATATTATATGAAATGTATATGACAAAGTGTCTATATTTTTAATATAAAAATATACATCTAATGATATGTGCATATATTTGTCAAGTTTAGATTTTTTTCAGAGAAGATATGGAAAATACTTGATATCCGATCTGCAAATTTCAGATCTAAAATTTGATATCTGATATTTGACCCTAATTCGGCAGATGTTGGATTTTTTTCAAAATTTTGGACTAGAATCTAGATCAAATGTGTGGATTCTAGATATCCATTTACAAGTCTATTTTTTACTCCCTAACCTATGTCACATCACCATAATGTCCTTCTCTAAATTTTCATCTCTTGATTATTTGGATATTTGAAAGGTAATCCTCTCTTATGATTTGATATCTTTAACCTAAATCTCTAATAGATTAGATCTGGGATTGATTTTGAAACTTGATCTCGAATCTGAATTTAATGATGATCTTGTAAAGGATATGTTGATCAGAAGTTGATGGTTAAGTTCCTACAATTTCCTAAGTCTATATCGTTTGTCAATGTTGAACACTACAATAATGAAATTAATGTTGATATGAAGAAATATTGATAGATTGTTGCTTATGGTTGAATGATGACACCTATGATCTATTTATGCAATAGCTACAAAATTTTTGATGTTGTTTTCTTTTCAAAGTTTTGACTCCTTGAGTCAATTTTTTAATTAAGGCTATGTGAATAATATTCTTGATATATTTTTGGATCATATTATCACCCTATATGTGGCTTGAGATCACCTCAATATATAAGATTGATGACTTTCATATTTTCAATCATGAAAACTCAGAATGACGATTATGTTTATTTCTCAATTTCTAATTTAAGGATAAGATATAATGTGGAGTAGGGTAGGATAATCCATTGATCTGATATGAAACCATGATATCAAAATATGATTCTATCCTCATGTTGTATAAATAGGAGATCTCAATCATGGGTTTATAACTCCACCTAACACTAATGTAGAAGCTAAAACCGTAATATTGGGCCTAAAAGTTATACCCTACTCTTGAGTCGAAGAGCTATGCTCATTTACACTATAGGGTGATCTGTCAAATCTGTGATCTACGGATGATCTATGTGGATATATCTTTTATTTTGATGCTTGGTGTTTTTATATATAAAGATGGCATTAATTTTAAGATAATGATGATGCTAAATGTTGAGTACCAATATGGTTAATATATGGAATATAAAGACCCAATCTCTTTGAAAATCTAATTTAATTTTGGGGAAAAAATTCCTTTTAATGTTGCAAGGATGTGACAAATTCGAATTTCTCTCTCCTACAAGTATGCACTTTCTTACTCATAAGATACTCAATTTCAATTAATAACCTATGTCTTCATCAATTGGATGGTTTGATTCACATTTTGCTCAATAGATAAGTTGTGCTTGATAAATTTTTCATTTCAAACTCCATTATACTAAGTTGAATGAATTAATGTATCTTGGGACATATTTGGATTATTAAACCCCTCAACATTATTGTCTTTATCCCAGTCTTTTCCTATAATAAGAAGAGGAAACTTGTTAACCAACATTGAAAATTTTGCCTCAATCAAACTCATAATTTGCAAGTTATACATTTTGAAAGTTTATCAAAGAAGACCATTGTAACGAATGGGCCCACTTCCCAATTCTCTAGTAGAGTTTCAGGAATAATGATTGCCCCAAAGATTACCACTTGCCTTAACTACACACTTTTCCCTCACATACACACAAGCTAAGATCAACTTCCCTATTGGTCACCCATCCTAGTGCTACTCTGGGATGAGCACACTTAACCACAGAGTTCTTACTTATGGCTCCCTGAAAGGGAAGTTCACTGTAACGTACCAGATCTTGGACCCTACCCTAGAACTTTGACCTTTTGGATTTAGCCAAACAAGGTTAAGGTTTTAGACCTAAAAAATGTTTAGCAAAAATGAATGAGCTAATGCATGTATAAATCACCCTAATATAACCTAATGTCTCCATATTAGTCCTAGGCCAATAAGGGACACATAAAATATGTCATAATAATTCCCTTAGTGCTAATATGAAAATAAGGAACATAATTGCATGGATAACTTGGTCAATGGAGATATAATATAATAATGGGCTGTAATAAGAAATGTGACATATCTCCTAAAAAAAGATCTTAAAAGTGAAATCTAAGGTGAAATTCGGATTCCTTGGGTCCCTATTGCTTGGGGAGTCAAGTTTCACATTATATACATGATAATAATTAATTTAATTCAATTTGGAAAAGAAGATATGAGTTTTTCCCCAAAATATCAAATAAAATAATAAATGTCTCCAAAAGTGGAAAATAATATTAGATTTTTAATTTACAAATTAAAATATACCTTTGGTGAATTTTCACTCAATTTGAAGAATATTTGCTTAAAAGGTGAAATCAGGAGAGAGAAAGTGTGTAGAACCTTCAAAATATTAAATAAATGTACAAACAACTCCAACATATAAAATTGATGGAAAATTTGTATTCAACACATCAAAGATAACTTGTGGGTGAAGTTTCATAAAATTTTGATAGTCCTAATGTCATTAATGCTTGAGGAAAGAGAAATTAAGATTTGATTTAATTAATACATTAAAAGTTTCCAAACATAAAATTTAATTGCATGATCGGTACCTTAATTGGCCTCTTTGAAAAATTCACCTAATTTAGAGTTTGTTTGCACCTTCTTTTGAAGAGATAAAAAAGGGAATCAATATATCAACACTTTACTAAATTTGGATTAGGACTTGAATTTAATATCATTTTGTCATGCAATTTCCTAAAGTTTTTCTATCCCACACCGTTCATTGATTTTTGTGGATCGCATATTGTAGGATCTCCATCGAATGGTAGAAATTTTGTCTCCTAGATCTAGTAGGAGATGACCCACTGGTGAACAATGTTTCTGACATCCTAGGTTCTCTCGACGATGGTTTCTTGGCCTACAATGCACCAAAGTTATCGAAATTTCTCCCATTGTGTTCGGGAGAGTGCTCTGCATTGTCTGAACCCTATATAAGACACTACTTTTGCATAACTGAGTTTTCCCCAAATCTCATCACAAGCGTCTCAGGGCTATTCTCTCCTGAATCCCTTTAGTAAAACTTTATATATATAACCCTCCTGATAGCACCACTGGTCTTCGTACAAGCTTGCTCTTGTGTTAATTTTGTTCTACCTCTCATTCTTCATTGCCGCTAGTTCCAGATCATGTCTGAAATGTCATCAGGTAATACGTCCTCCTCTCTTCATCTCTGTTTGAATTTCTTCTGTAGTAAGCTTCTCTAGACATAAATCTTGGATTTTTTTCTAGTTACGATTGCCAATTAGCATCACAAGTTTGTTCCCCCAATTTTGCATTGAGCTACTGAGCTACACCTCGAGTTCATGGCGTAGGTGTCTACGGGGGAGAAAATCTCCTCTACGTTTATCTACTTTACCCCTCTCTTTCACTTTGTTTTGATTTTCCTCATAAGGGGCAATTCCGTACTTTCACACCTATTTTATCGTTGTAGTTGCAGGCCTCATGGCTGATGGTTTGGTGAGGTGGTTGTGGGTCTAACTAATTTGGCCGCCCATGATTGGGCCAACTCAGTGCGAGCACCCTCTCCCACTCTCTCTTCCTCTCTCGACAGTTTTTGCTAGTGTGGAATTATCAGATTGGTTGATTTTCAAAAACTCCATATCTAATTATTTATAGCTTAGGAAAAATAAAATATGTTTTGAAATTGGAAAAATATGAGCTTTCTAATGGTACTGAATTAGTAGCCAAAATCAAATTTTTGTCTCTAAATTATGAGAACCTTATTTTTCAAATACATCAGATACACATAATTCATTTATATTCAAACAACTACATCTCCATTTTTTATCATCCTAATATGAAACCTTAGTAATAGCTTTATCATAACTCTAGCTTCATTATATCAAAATTTGTTGCAGAAATCATCCTTTTAACCTTTCAATTAAACATTTCAAAAAGGCATAGAATAGGGATATTAATCACAACATTAATGGCAAGAATTCTTCAAACTTCATCAGAATACTTGGCACTCTAAATATAACCCAAGCACATGAATCGTATTATCTCATTAGGTGTCCAAATACTCCAAAAAGTTCACTCCATCACATCCTACATGCCTTAAAAGAAATTTCCATCAAAACTAAACAAAAATCTAGTCGATCACATATCAACCTTAAGTATGATTAAGAAAACCTTTCCCTTCATGATAATTGTGCTTCATGCTTTGATAAGAGTATGTCTTTTGACATTCAAGTCATTATAAAAAGACTTGTTAAAAGAGGTATTGATTATGATACATGTTGGGTTTTAGGAGAGAAAGTGAAGGTAGCGGAAACAAAAAATTACTCCTCCCAAACCCAGAATAAAGGAATCGCGTCAACGTCTATACAATAGGAAGGAGACAACATGAGGGTATGTTTTATCCTCATGTCAACCTCTGGTTCTGGTCAGTTAGTATCATGAAAGCCACCTCTCCCTATCGGTCGATTCGTTCCTCTCCTTATAGTCGAGTCACTCTGTACCTCTCGCTTCGCTCGAGCTTAAGAACCGTAGGAAATCATCGGTCTAGTTCATGGGTCATAGAGATGAATTTCTTTGATCCAATATGCCTCCTAACCATTGCAGGTGCATAGCTAATGGCTCCCAACAGCCCAGGAAAAACTAGGGAAGGTGGGAGGTGGGAAGACCACCTTCCCGGCAAGCAAGCATATGTTCGGTTCAAGCCCGAACTGGTTTGAGTTAGCTGAGTTTTATGAGTTATGAGTTTGAGTTAGCTGAGCCTGAGTTTGAGTTAGGAGTTTGAGTTAGCTGATCCTTCCTTTTTTGGGGGCATAACTCGAAGAAGAGGCAATAATCGGATAATCAGCTAAGAAAGGGTTAGGGAATCCCAAGTAAGCTAGAGTCAGCGTGGGATATCCCGCGGACCTGCCAGCAAAGAATTAGCCATTGAGTGAGTCCTGAGGAAGTTTCAAGTTTATAGAATCAGTCATGTGATATGAAAGACTATAGTCAATCTCTTTCAAAGAGTAATGGGTTTCTGAGAATGCCTAGGTACTGGACTGAGATGGGGGACTGGGCAACGGATTCCAAGTCCGACTAGCCAAGCGCGGTGATGAGGGTGGTGCTCTTGTTGAAGAAAAGAGAAAACTTGTTTGACCTTCTTCTCTCTGAATTTCATAGAAGCAAACAAACTGGGAAAAGCCTGACGTGAACTCCACCCAGTGGAGAAAGAATGGAAGATCTTCTTCGAAGCATATCTATGAAATTGGAAGCTTAAAGAGAATGCCTGTAGCGGGTGATGCGTTTTCTTCTGATTTGGCGAAAAGGGGCATTAGAATGGTATTAAATTCTGAATATTCAGATAATAAAAAGAGGCTTTTTTAGCAAAACTCAATAACTCAGTAACTCTGATCATTTGCGTAGGGATTCTGTTCTTTACCATAAAGAAAGAAGGTTGCAAATTTTTTTCATTTCACTTGTCCAATTTGATTGGAACAAGGATTGGTATTTGGATCAATTTGAAACAAAAGAGGAAAAGTCAATTGGGAACTAATCAGGACCACGAACTGATCGGTTCAGAAGTGACTGATCGGCTCAGGTGCCCTAATTGATCGGTTCAGGTGTGAACTGATCGGCTCAGGTCCCCAACCGACCGTTTCATGTTTGAACACTATGATATTGAGCTATCAATTGATTGAGTGTTTAATTGAACTACTAAACTCCTTTAGTAATCAATCTAAACATCATTTGTGGATAAACTCCTCTTCCAGGTTAAATCCTATGTGTGTGACCCTGCAGGCCCATTTCACGTTGTCAGTGAAAATCCATAACACTTATGACTTCACAAGCAAAGGGCGGTGCCTAGTCACACATCAGTGCTACCCAAGTGAAAAGGAAAGTTGGAGAACAACTTTCAATCCTACAATCTGTGAATGGTGTTACACTGAATGTATTGTTGGCTAAATTGGACATTATGTTAATCCCTTTGTTTTGATAATGACAAACATTTCATTCTTGTGGTTTTAACGTGCTATTTGAGTATTTCAGGAACAAGCATATAAGGTGGTGGATAACAAAGACTTGGAAGAACAATTTGATAAAATCGCTTTATTTTCATGATTGTAATCAAATGTAAATGTTTGTACAAGTATATAATGTACAAGTAATTAGATATCATGTAAATCAAGCGTTTAGATCTTCCCTATCCACTCACAACACTTAGATAGGTCTTTCCCCAAGATAGTATCACAATTGCACATTGATACACACACTTAGTAAATGAATACATTGAGTCAGTAATATTCTCGGTCGACAAATCGTCGATCGAGAAAATATCGGTCGACAAAAACTTCGACCGAGAAACTCTCGGTCGACAAAATCTTCGATCGAGAATAGACCCTACTAGCCGTTAGACCCAGCAGACAAGGTGGTTGGGAGTTGGAAATGAACGTTGTAAACACTTGCTCCAGGAAGTCCCTCGGTCGACAAATCTTTGACCGAGAAGGACTCTCGGTCGACAAATCTTCGACCGAGAAGAGTTCTGTCTGCACTTTTCAGGGTCAATTAACTAGCCGTTGCAAATGCAATTAGTGGACACATAACGGCTAGTTGAGCACTAAGAACCCCCTAGAAAGTGTCTAGAACGTCCTTAAGCACTTGTAGGTCATTTCTATAAATAGGACATGCCTTAGGACACCTAAACACACCTAAGCTACACTTGTGCTATACTTGAGCTTGAATACTCATTGGGAATCTGTTTTGAGCAATAGAGCAAATTCCAACATTGGCTATTCATTACCATTGCTCTAATTTCGTGTCCTATAGGCTAGCATCTCCTTTCCACAGAACTTACACTTCTACACTCATTGGTTAGGAGATCAATACGCTTGATATAGGCAAATCAAGCCTTGTGCTTAAAAGGATAAGTTGTAATTTCTATTTTCCTTCTTGTTCCTTTTATTCTTTGTATTCTCCTTGCTACTCCTAGGGTTGGAGGCTGCAGATTGGAGAAGGTGGACTTCAAGCTACTTCAAGAAGGCTATCGCAATGGGAAGCTACTTCAAGAAGGCTATTGCAACGGGAAGCTACTTCAGGAGGAAGGCTGCTTCAAGTGTTTTTTCAATTGGTATCAGAGCAGGCTTCAAGGAACCCTAACCAGGTCTTGAAGAATGGAGGGTAATGGTGATTACAATCACAACAAAAGGTGCTTCTTGGACAAAACTACAACATGTTGCAATTGGTGCTTAGGAACAAGCCACACAACAACTAGATGCCCATGGAGATCAAAGAAGGAAGATGAGCACAAAGATTGTCTTATTGCTACAACTAGTGAAGAAGAAGAAGAGGTAAGTCTTTTTGATTTATCTAAAGAAGAACTAGTTGCTAGTCTTGAAGAAACACATATTAAATATGTTGAGTGCAAGAAGAAACTAAAGAAATCTATTAAAGCAAATGATGAGTTAAATGCTAGACTTCTTGCTCTTACATCTGAAAATGAAGATTTATATGCTAAATTAAATGATCTTGGTTTTGAAAAAGATAGCACTATTTCTGAAAATCATACTTTGAAATCATCTCTAAGTAGTAGTAATGTGAAGATTTTTACTCTAGAAACAAATTATGATCTTCTATCTCAAGAAAAGGTTGGATTACTTGCAAAGTTAAATGATCTTCAAAAACAACCTGTCTTGTGTACACATCTAGATTATGATAATATAGTGAAAGAAAGGAATTCTTTATCATCTAATCTAGATCAAGAAAAACTAGATATTAAGAAAATAATGTATGAGATTGCTAAGTTGCACCAAGAAGTTAGTAGGTTAAGCAACAATGGAATCCTTGATAAAATGTTGGATGATTCCTATCATCAAATTGGGAGAAGAGGACTAGGTTACAAGCCTAAGGGGAAATCTTATCAACAACCTAGTTGGAGAAAGACACGAGAACATCAATCTATATATGTACCTAAAGGAACAAATACTTTTGTACCAAATAACAACCTAGAACATAACCATAGAAAAAGACTTGAGGTTGATTCTATAGGTTGCCATAATTGCTTACGTCTTGGACACTACTCTTTTTCATGCCCATACAAGAAAAAGGATGTTGAGTTGGTATGGGTTCCAAAACCCCCAAATTGAATTGATTAGACTAAGTTGAGATATGACCGAAGACTTTAAATTGCATATCCTTATGTCTATCTCAACTTAACATAAAGAGATACAAAATGATTCAAGTAACTAAAATTTCTAACTTGAAAATTTATCTCAATTAAGGTCCTCAAAACTTAAAGATTTGAATATGAATGTTACTTTGATATTCATATGCTTTATCTCAACTAAAACTGATTTTTAAATTGCATAATTGAATTAAATATAGTCTATATTTTACTTGGAATCAATAAATAGTTCTGAAGATAATACATAAACCTTGTCGGTCGAGAAATCTTCGACCGAGCAGTCAGTCGGTCGAGAAATCTTCGACCGAATAGGTCACTGATTTCAGTCTGCAATAACATTGCTGAATAATTTGATTGATCAAGTGGCTATCTATTTGTTGTTAATGACTGCTTTACATGCAAAACAAGTTGAAGATCATTTTTGAATATAAATGATATCATTTCTATTGATCCTCTAAATAAGGAAAAACTGAAAATCATGTTTAGAAATCACTATTTTATAATGTTTTACATGATTTTTTAAGCATCTCCTGGTCTATCTATATAGAAATCATGTGTTATGACATCTAGTTTAAATGATCAAAATCACTGTATTTCATGGAATTATCATTTTATTGTTCTATCATTACATCATGGATATGCTTTCACTATTTTATCATTCAGCTCATAAAGATGATGCTGTGTTACATAGAACAAATAGATAATGATTATTGTATGCGTGGATCCTTGATGATACATAAAATAACTTTAAGGTTTGCAAAACATAAAATAAAGAATTCCTCAATTGGTATCTATAAGAAATTGAGATATCATTCATGCCTTCAAGGATATATGTCTTTTCTTGAAGAATCACATGATTAATATGAACAGAAATAGGACTTGATTTATGCACTCATAGTAAAAAGGACATCATTCATAATAAGTTTTATTCAAAGTAATTTAATTGATATCTCTTTAAGTTACCTGCAAAATTTATACTTCACATGTGAAATCTGCAGATTTTTGCCTCTTGGTTGAAATAAAATTTAGCCAAGGGGCGCTATGGTCGAAGTCAAGGTCGACCTAAAATAAGCTTTGACAAAATTCTTATTTTTACATCATTTTAATGCATTTAATCTTAGTATCTTGACTCAAAATGAGTTTATCATATTGAAAACATGGAGCCTTAATAAAAGGTCAAAATCAAATCTTAAAAATCATTTGTGACCTTAGAATCCTTAAATTGTCTTAATTATAAGATTAAGGGGGAGCTCACAAAAACAAATTTGATTATAAGATTAAGAAGTTTACAAAGCTTTGAAGCTTGTTATGACCTTAGTATTCTTGAAAGTAATTTTTGTTATGAAAATAAAGAAATCTAAAAAATTCATGAATATGACATATATTCTATTCTTAATGGAATTCTCTAAACAAATTTGGGCTTAACATCCCGTGTATTTTGTTAGAGAAACATTATGGCTAAATTCGACAATAAATGGCTTACATTAATCCCTTGACTTTAAATTGAATATCTCTTTAAGGGGGAGCATAGCATAAAATAAAGGGGGAGAAATACAAAGTAAACTTGGATATCTTTTTGAAATGACAAAGGGGGAGAAATAATATAAAATTAAAAACATAAAATAAAATGAGTTTCATAATATCTCAGCCAGCACCCACTTGCAAAACACAAGAATGGCTACAAAAGGTAAACTTCAGGTATGAAACTCATATGATTTATATTTCCTTATTTTATATTTAGGAAATGTTTGTCATCTTCAAAAAGGGGGAGATTGTTGGCTAAATTGGACATTATGTTAACCCCTTTGTTTTGATAATGACAAACATTTCATTCTTGTGGTTTTAACATGCTATTTGAGTATTTCAGGAACAAGCATATAAGGTGGTGGATAACAAAGACTTGGAAGAACAATTTGATAAAATCACTTTATTTTCATGATTGTAATCAAATGTAAATGCTTGTACAAGTATATAATGTACAAGTAATTAGATATCATGTAAATCAAGCGTTTAGATCTTCCCTATCCACTCACAACACTTAGATAGGTCTTTCCCCAAGATAGTAACACAATTGCACATTGATACACACACTTAGTAAATGAATACACTGAGTTAGTAATATTCTCGGTCGACAAATCGTCGATCGAGAAAATATCGGTCGACAAAAACTTCGACCGAGAAACTCTCGGTCGACAAAATCTTCGATCGAGAATAGACCCTACTAGCCGTTAGACCTAGCAGACAAGGTGGTTGGGAGTTGGAAATGAACGTTGTAAACACTTGCTCCAGGAAGTCCCTCGGTCGACAAATCTTCGACCGAGAAGGACTCTCGGTCGACAAATCTTCGACCGAGAAGAGTTCTGTCTGCACTTTTCAGGGTCAATTAACTAGTCGTTGCAAATGTAATTAGTGGACACATAACGGCTAGTTGAGCACTAAGAACCCCCTAGAAAGTGTCTAGAACGTCCTTAAGCACTTGTAGGTCATTTCTATAAATAGGACATGCCTTAGGACACCTAAACACACCTAAGCTACACTTGTGCTATACTTGAGCTTGAATACTCATTGGCAATCTGTTTTGACCAATAGAGCAAATTCCAACATTGGCTATTCATTCCCATTGCTCTAATTTCGTGTCCTATAGGCTAGCATCTCCTTTCCACAGCACTTACACTTCTACACTCATTGGTTAGGAGATCAATACGCTTGATATAGGCAAATCAAGCCTTGTGCTTAAAAGGATAAGTTGTAATTTCTGTTTTCCTTCTTGTTCCTTTTATTCTTTGTATTCTCCTTGCTACTCCTAGGGTTGGAGGCTGCAGATTGGAGAAGGTTCTTCTCGGAGGAGAAGGTGGACTTCAAGCTACTTCAAGAAGGCTATCGCAACGGGAAGCTACTTCAAGAAGGCTATTGTAACGGGAAGCTACTTCAGGAGGAAGGCTGCTTCAAGTGTTTTTTCATGTATAATTCCTTTGTCACGGATATCCCGAATGAACTCAAGGCATGGAACAGTCATCCTATCAATGTTCATTCACTTTCTTGATCTCAGAGTAGATTGGAGGAGATATGTATGACATCAATATCACATATTGATTCACACATGCATGCGCACGCCTATCTCAATCCTACTCATCAAGTGGCCATGGATATCAAATTCCCTCAGGAGGGAAAAATCCCATATCTATCACTCACCCCTCAAAAGCCCCATGTGTCAAAGCCACCCAATCATCACCTTTATAACAACCTATGTTTTAGGACTGCGTTTGATGATGTCAAAGTATACCCAACGACATGTGTTGAGTGTAGTGATTTTAGGTCAAAGAATCACATTCACCGCCATCACTATGAGAATTGACTATGACTACCATGTCATGGTTCCATGTGTCAAACTCACGGTGGGTCTGTTTGGTACACTTGTTCTCTCTAACAAGTACCTATGTGTTTAGTTTGATATCTTCATATCATGACTAATGAGATTCTGTCATCAACCAACACCACAATCTAGTCGTGTGTGTCATTGTTGTCTATCTACCTTCCACAATGACATCTGACTAGGGACATAATAAGAATGTACAAACTCTTAGCATCTGTATGATCTCATCATTCAGGTCCTTAACCTGAAAGCATACGTCATTCAGTATTGTCATTCTCTAGACATTCAATATGTTTTATCATTATCTCATATGACTGAACCAGAAAGAATTGGAAGCTTGCCTTTGATGCTTATCAAATCAATCTTAATGTATCCCACCAATCATCCCATGATTGGCTCTCAGAGTATACATACCAACAGACTCCCACTTGCACTATGAGACAATCACCCTTGAATTATATTCATAGTGATCTTCAAACATGTCCCACATGTTACTATGCTCTAGTGCTTAAGCAGTGAGTTATGGAAACACCTTGCCAAAGTCGGTATTAACTACATGTCTCTCATCTCTTCGTTGTACGTCATACGTATGAGATGAAGTTGTCGTAATATGCGATCTAGTATTCCTTTGCTAACCTTTAGCCACATTGCATGACCAAGCACTCCTTATTTGTCATCAATGATTGGAATATATATAAGTTCATCTCATGAACATCCAGATCCATATAGTATTCACTAATGTTCTCTAATAAACGGATACTCGGCTTTTCCTTTTAAACGGCTTTATTGGAACGTTTCCATTTATCAACAAACATTCATGTTTGTATATCTCATATATATTTTGCGATTAATTTTCTGTCCTTTTCAGAAGTTCGCATCAGTGTAACTCTTTACAGTGAACCCTTCATTATTTCCATAGAACTAGTACTTCTCAAGTACTTATCAAGTTCTCATGGTATTCCAGTAACCCTTATTGGAACTTGATAGACATCCACTCATCATGTCCCACATACGAGTTATCAGGATGAGCATATCATATTGTCATGTCCTACATACAAGATGATGGGATGTTTACATACATGATAGATACTTATCTATTCTTAGTGTTTCCATTCTTAATAATAATTGGACACTTGGCTTTGGGATACTAACTCCATGTAACATGGATAAGTTTTCTCCCACTGAATCTGTGCATACTGAACCCTTCAGTATAGATTGCCAATGTATGCTCTCTCTTTTCAGGTCAAGAGGTTTTTGAGAACTATCCCTATAGATATCTATTCCTATCACATAGGAAACGTCTCTAACTTCCATAAAGATAATTTCCACTTTGGATTTCCATTCTAGAACATTTCATTCCTCATTGACATGTGGAATGCAAATATGTTCCCACTAAATCACAGATCCCTTCTTTATCTTTGTCATATCAGTCATTGATTGATTGAGTACAAGCAATTCAGAATGGTGATCTTTACTTTGATAATATAGTCAAACCCTTTGACTATATTATTAAAGTAAACATCACAGTTCTGAGTTTCTTGTACTCAATCAATCACATTGATTAGTCCATTGTAACTTATAGACTTCATTTGCATTAATGGATTCATAAACCTTATAGGTTGTGTCACATACACATCCTTGTTTTATTCCTTATAGGAATGCGGTTTTAGTATTTGTATGCCAAATCTCTTAGTCATTAAGTTGCAATCAACAAGCATCATCCTTCTCTAAATGTTATCCATGTGTCTTAACGCTTAAGACTCATTTGAACTTATCGATTTCATCCCAATGGGTGCTACCATCAAGGTCATACCTTATGGTTCACATGAAAGTCATTTAGGATGTAATGGTCATAAACCATAACTCAAAATCCAGTTCCTCATATTCATCTAGATAGTTGACTCATCACATGACCAACTCATCACATAGATAATCGAGGTGTATCTGCCAAGGATATAAGAACTCACAACTCCTTATGATTCTTAATGTCCTTTATTAGTGTGGGGTATCTTTTATTAATAAGAAATTAGTTATTTTATAATCATCCTCTAACTCCTTAGAGTATAACTCATTTTGATTTAGACATCACCATGCCTTAATCAAGAGCTCACTATGATACACTATCATAATCACTCACAAGGTTCTCAAACATTTGGTCTAAGTATTTCATTCATTGATCTCATCAAGAATTAACACTTTACCAAATTTGTACTTCATCAATGATATTCTTGAACACTTCAAGATATTCATATTGGTATTTCTCTAAACACTATTTGAAGCACTAGCATTGACTAATAGGTATGTAAATACATCATATGTATTATACCTAATAGGATAATCATTCTCCCACTACCATTAGTGAAGCTTGATTAATCATGTCTAAGAGATTCATGTCTCTTACTGGTTCTCTGACCAAAAGATTATATATTTATCCATCATATGGAAACTAGAAATGAATTTCTCATGATTTATGCTAATTTGATTGTTTGAGTTATCAATAACTTTTAGGTATCATTTTATCTTATGCATACCGAGTACCACAAGATAAACAAGGCATTGCCACAAAGATTGAAACATCAACTTTATCAATTGCCATCATTGTCATACAATATGCAAAAATTAAGGTGTTTCTATCCAATGGAAAATATGAAATAGCAGTTCATAACTCTATTACATGCCTTCAAGGCTGAAAATAAACTAAAGTAATCCTATTTATGGCGGCAACACTTGCCCCATTTATTGGGTGCTTTACACTTTATATCTTGGTATCATATACCTCAAAAGTGTTATAAGTTTATTTCATGATACCTTCAGGTGGAGACGTATGTTGCCTCCTTCTTCTTTAGTTCTTCTAGATAGAGTGGACAATTCCTTTTTCAATGTCCTGGATTTTGACAATGGTGGAAATTGCCTCTCTTGGTCATGCCTCCCTTGGCCTTGAGAGTTGAAGATGACTTGGGTTGCTGGCTAGAATCATAACCTTTCTTAGCCTTTCCTTTGCCCTTGCGCTTGGACTTTCCCTTCTTGTTGTTGATCATCATCACAGACTTAGGCTTGTCCTTCTTCATCTATGCCTCGGCTGTCCTCAACATGCCTAACAACTCTGTCAATGTCTTGTCAAAGTTGTTCATGTTGTAGTTCATCACAAACTGACTGTAGGATTAAGGAAACGATTGTAGTATCACGTCATTAGCCAAATCTTGGCTCAAGGGAAATCCCAGTCTCGTCAGGTTCCCCACATACCCAATCATCTTGAGCGTGTGAGGACCAACTGGATCTCCTTCTATCATGACACACTTGAACAGCACCCTGGAGACATCATATCTCTCTTGTCGTGCTTGATCTTCATACATGTTCTTGAGATGCTGAATCATCTCAATGACACCCATGTTCTCATGTTTTCTCTGCAACTCATGGTTCATGGAGCACAACATCAAGCATTTTACATCAATGTCATCTTCAGAATGCTTCTTATAAACATCCCTTTCTGCCTTTGGTGCGGCAGGAGTAGGTTCCTCTGGAGTTGGAGTATCTAGGACATAGAGCTTTCGCTCTTGAGTGAGAACAATTCTCAATGTCCTAAACCAGTTGTGGAAGTTAGTCCCATTCAGCTTGTCCTTTTCAAGGACCGATCATAAGGAAAAGTGATTGTTGTTTGTTGTCATTTGTACTACAAAAGGAAATATATGCAATTTAGTCCAAAACTCAATTTTGACTTATTTTTATTGATTTTAATGGTTGACGATATAATTAGGACTTTAATTAATTATCACTCCCACTATTTTTGTTCAAATTGATAGCCCTCACCATCAATTTGGAAGATTGCAGTGTACAATCTTCTAGTGGGTTAAGATCTTGAAATCCTCTGAGTCATGGACCAGCTAGGGCTATCACCCACAACTTAGATCTTCCAGGTAGGCAACTTTTGCCAATTGCATCATATGCAACTCTTGAAAGATGCCATATGCAACTCCTTGCCATGATCACCTCCATGCCTCAAGGTGCTAGATCCTATCTAGGTCACCTTGTTAAGTCTGACCCAAAGCCAAGACGATTAATATGCACCCTACTAGGGCAGACCCACATATCCATCCTTCACGCTTCCACGAGATAGATGGTGCGCCATGCTAGGGCGTGCCTACACTTGGTCGATCAAGCTTTTCACGTGTGTCGCATTTGGAAGGCATCTAAAACTTTAATATTTAATGAGGTATTTGGTTTTTATAGGTACATATACATATCCAATCACCACAATATATAGTATGTATCATATACATGCTATATCCCACAAAAAACATGTGAAACGATAAAAGAGATGATTATGGCCATCCTAATGTGATTCCTCGAGCCAAGAGGAATCACGGTCATCTAGGTCTACATCACATGCAACCTATCCATGATGAAATGATATAGCCATCTAAGTTGATCAACTCATCACATGAATGACTTGCTCGCCCTTGCCTGTCGTTTGGGTGCCACCAGTTGATCGGTTGGCTCCTCCAACCGATCGGTTCACCTGGTCATCGTGCATCTCCTCATGGCCGCCACCCGATCGCTTTGCTCCATGAACTGGTCAACAACCAATCAGTTCAATCCTTTAACCGATCGTCTAGAATGCCAACCGATCAGTTCATGCCTTGAACCAATCGTCTCAGTCGTCGTCAGGTTGTCTGCCATTCTTTGACATAATAGGAAATAAAAGATCTATCATATTTTACATTTGAATAGGGAAACCTCAAGTTACATTTAGGGGGACCAAAGGTAGGAAAGAAATCACGAGTTATCTCGAGTTACATCAGGAATAAGAGATAGGAAATCGGTGCACAAACCGAGATGCAAGCAACCACATTCAACCAAGCACACATACATAGGGTTTATTGGCCATAACAACGCTATACATCCACCACAAAACTCATTTAAGGGTGACGCATATCGAGTGCATTCATATTACATATCATATATGTATATTGGGATTTGTGGATTTAGGATTGGACATGCATAAAGCCAATTTTATTCGCATCGTATGAAATAAATAAAGGTGACAAACCAAAATCGATCACATCGATAATCCTAAAGTATAGAGCAGTTGATGTGGCTCTAATACCACTGTTGGATTTTAGGGGAGACAGAGAAGGCAGTGGAAACAAAAAAATTCTTCTCCCAAACCCAGAATAAAGGAATCGCGTCAACATTTATACAATAGGAAGGATTGTTTGAAGAGACATACCTTGTCCTAAGGCTTGCTCAGCGGTGTTACCTCGTGGCTTGTGCGGTCTTCACCTCCGGTCTTGGACGGTGTCTGTGCAGCTCCTGGTCGCACCGGGACTGTCAGGATTGACAGTTGTCCTCTGAGCGGCAGAAGTCTCCCGCCTCTGCAGTCGTCCACAAGGACTTCCTAGAACTCCGATCGCCTTGTCGCACATGGCACCGGAAGGAGTCGTACCCTCCTGTCAACGTACTAGTCACCGACACACTCTCCTACCACCAGTCACTTTTCTGTAGTTGTCTTTCCCTTGATGTGCCTCCCTTATCAGGTAGCACTTGCTCGGGCTCTCCCGGTTACCACAACCAGAGAGAACAAAAACTTTACAGAGAAACTGGTGTTCTGAGTTGTTGTTCCTGAGAAGCCCCCAATACCCCTATATATATAGGAGGGTCATGGGACAGGGTTCTCTACCCCCGGCAATGCGGGATTAAAGTAGGAGTAGAAGGGTTCGAGATTTTCCACAAAAACAACCAACTGCGCCAGCTGAACCAGTCGTTTCAAACATGAAATGGTCGGTTGGGGACCTAAGTCGATCAGTTCACACCTGAACCGATCGGTTGAGGCACCTGAGCTAATCGGTTCACTTCTGTGCCGATCAGTTCGTGGTCCTGATCAGTTCCCAATTGACTTTTCCTCTTTTGTTTTGAATTGATCCAAATACCAATCCTTGTTCCAATCAAATTGGACAAGTGAAAAGAAAAGAAATTTCTCACCAACCTGACTTTCCTAACTTGCTCGTTTGAACCAGTTGAGCCGATCAGTTCAACCCTTGAACCATTCGTCTCAACCTGTCCTGAGCCGATAGACTCACCAACCTGAGCTGATCAGTTCACCAAGCTGAGCCGATCGGTTCATCATATGAGTTAATCGGTTGGGAGTGCAGACTGTGCAAAATCAACCAATTGTAGTTTCAATTAATCCCATACTCTAATCAATTGGTCCAACACCTTGAACATTATGATATTGAGCTATTAATTGATTGAGTGTTTAGTTGAACTACTAAACTCCTTTAGTAATCAATCTAAACATCATTTGTGGATAAACTCCTCTTCCAGGTTAAATATAATGTGTGTGACCCTGCAGGCCCATTTCACGTTGGCAGTGAAAATCCATAACACTTATGACTTCACAAGCAAAGAGCGGTGCCTAGTTGTACATAAGTGCTACCCAAGTCAAAAGGAAAGTTGGAGAACAACTTTCAATCCTACAATCCATGAATGGTGTTACAGCGAATGTATAATTCCTTTGTCACTGATATCCTGAATGAACTCAAGGCATGGAACAGTCATCCTATCAACGTTCATTCACTTTCTTGATCTCATAGTAGATTGGAGGATATATGTATGACATCAATATCACATACTTATTCACAGATGTGTGCGCATGCCTATATCAATCCTACTCATCAAGTGTCCATGGATATCAAACTCCCTCAGGAGGGACAAATCCCATATCTATCACTCACCCCTCAAAATCCCCATGTGTCAAAGCCACCCAATCATCACCTTTATAACAACTCATGTTTCAGGACTACGTTTGATGATGTCAAAGTGTACCCAACAACATGTGTTGATTGTAGTCATTTCAGGTCAAACAATCACATTCACCACCAACACTGTGAGAACTGACTGTGACTACCATATCATGGTTCCATGTGTCAAACTCACGGTGGGTCTGGCTGGTACACTTGTTCTCTCTAACAAGTACCTATGTGTTTGGTTTGATATCTCCATATCATGACTAATGAGATTCTATCATCAACCAACACCACAATCTAGTCTTGTATGTCATTTTTGTCTATCTACCTTCCACAATGACATCTGACTAGGGACATAATAAGAATGTACAAACTCTTAGCATCCGTATGATCTCATCGTTCAGGTCCTTAACATGAAAGCATACGTCATTGAGTATTGTCATTCTCTAGACATTCAATCTGTTCTATCATTATCTCATATGACTCAACCAGAAAGAATTGGAAGCTTGCCTTTGATGCTTATCAAATCAATCTTAATGTATCCCACCAATCATCCCATGATTGGCTCTTAGGGCATACATACCAACAATACATCTTGCTACTTCTTGACTTTGTATGACTTGATAGATAGATGTCCTAACCATATGCCAAGATGATATGACTGTTGGAAAAGCCTAAATTGACTTCTCTACTTCCAAGTACACCCCTACCATTATCTCTTGAAGGAAGAAAATGAAATCATGATCTTGAATATGCTGAAATCTTAAAATATGGTTACACTATGATGATAATTTATCTTGAAACACAATATATTATGTAATACAAATTGATAATTGTTTCTCGCATTATTTCCTATGCTTGATGCTCCAGGCTAATACGAAATGTGCTAGATTGGGGTGATAGTGTGATTTTGACTAGACCTATAAATAGATCGAATATGAAGAGCTATATCTAATATCTGAAACTGAAAAAAAAAATCAATATGATATCTTATCTGATATTTGACGGATATCATATACCAAAATGTGAATTCAAACTTAATGGTTAATAATCTAAATTTGGATAAATATTTGATCTAAACCAAAACTATACATTTAATGTAAATAAATATATTAAATACATGAAATATTGATATTATATAAATGTATATGAAAAAGTGTCTATATTTTTAATATAAAAATATACATCTAATGATACGTGCATATATTTGTTGAGTTTAGATTTTTCAGAGTATATATGGAAAATACTTGATATTCGATCTGCAAAATTTAGATCTAAAATTTGATATATGATATTCGATCCTAATTCGACGGATGTTGGATTTTTTTTCAAAATTTTGGACTATAATGTAGATCAAATGTGCGGATTCTAGATATCCTTTTATAAGTCTATTTTTTACTCACTAACCTATGTCACATCACCATAATGTCCTTCTCTAAATTTTCATCTCTTTATTATTTGGAGATTTGAAAGGTAATCCTCTCTTATGATTTGATATCTTTGACCTAAATCTCTAATAGATTAGATCTTGGATTTATTTTGAAACTTGATCTCAAATCTGAATTTAATGATGATCTTGTAAAGGATATGTTGATCAGAAGTTGATGGTTAAGTTCCGACAATTTCCTAAGTCTAGATCATTTGTCAATGTTGAATACTACAATAATGAAATTAATGTTGATATGAAGAAATATTGATAGATTGTTGTTTATGGTTGAATGATCACACCTATGATGTATTTATGCAATAGCTACAAAATTTTTGATGTGGTTTGATTTTCAAAGTTTTGACTCTTTGAGTCAATTTGTTAATTAAGGCTATGTGAATAATATTCTTGGTATATTTTTGGATCATATTATCACCCAATATGAGGCTTGAGATCACCTCAATATATAAGATTGATGACTTTCATATTTTCAATTATGAAAACTCAGAATGACGATTATGTTGATTTCTCAATTTCTAATTTAAGGATAAGATATAATTTGGAGTAGGGTAGAATAATCCATTGATCTGATATCAAACCATGATATCAAAATATGATTCTATCCTCAAGTTGTAGAAATAGGAAATATCAATCATGGGTGTATAACTCCACCTAACACGAATGTAGAAGCTAAACCCCTAATATTGGGCCTAAAAGTTATACCCCTACTCTTGAGTAAAAGAGCTATGCTCATTTACCATGTAGGGTGATCTATCAAATCTGTGATCTACAAATGATCTATGTGGAAATATCTTTTATTTTGATTCTTGGTTTTTTTATATATAAAGATGGCATGGATTTTAAGATAATGATGTTGCTAAATGTTGAGTACCAAGATGGTTAATATATGGAATATAAAGTCCCAATCTCTTTGACAATCTAATTTAATTTTTGGGGAAAATTTCCTTTTAATGTTGGAATGATGTGACAAATTCGAATTTCTCTCTCCTACAAGTATGCACTTTCTTACTCATAAGATACTCAATTTTAATTAATAACCTATGTCTTCATCAATTGGATGGTTTGATTCACATTTTTCTCAATAGATAAGTTGTGCTTGATAAATTTGTCATTTCAAACTCCATTATACTATGTTGAATGAATTAATGTATCTTGGGACATATTTGGATTATTAAACCCCTCAACATTATCATCTTTATCCCAGTCTTTTCCTATAATAAGAAGAGGTAACGTGTTAACCAACATTGAAAATTTTGCCTCAATCAAACTCATAATTTGCAAGTTATACATTTTGAAAGTTTATCAAAGAAGACCATTGTAACGACTGGGCCCACTTCCCAATGCTCTAGTAGAGTTTCAGGAATGATGATTGCCCCAAAGATCACCACTAGCCTTAACTACACACTTTTCCCTCACATACACACAAGCTAAGATCAACTTCCCTATTGGTCACCCATCCTAGTACTACTCTGGGATGAGCACACTTAACCACAGAGTTCTTACTTATGGCTCCCTGAAAGGGAAGTTCACTGTAACATACCAGATCTTAGACCCTACCCTAGAACTTTGACCTTTTGGATTTAGCCAAACAAGGTTAAGGTTTTAGACATAAAATATGTTTAGTAAAAACTAATGAGCTAATGCATGTATAAATCACCCTAATATAACCTAATGTCTCCATATTAGTCCTAGGCCAATAAGGGACACATAAAATATGTCATAATAATTCCTTTAGTGCTAATATGAAAATAAGGAACATAATTGGATGGATAACTTGGTCAATGGTGAAATAATATAATAATGGGCCATAATAAGAAATGTGACATATCTCCTAAAAAAGATCTCAAAAGTGAAATCTAAGTTTAAATTCGGATTCCTTGGGTCCCTATTGCTTGGGGAGTCAAGTTTCACATTATATACATGATAATAATTAATTTAATTCAATTTGGAAAAGAAGATATGAGATTTTCCCCAAAATATCAAATAAAATAATAAATGTCTCCAAAAGTGGAAAATAATATTAGATTTTTAATTTACACATTAAAATATGCCTTTGGTGAATTTTCACTCAATTTGAAGAATATTTGCTTAAAAGGTGAAATCAGGAGAGAGAAAGTGTGTAGAACCTTCAAAATATTAAATAAATGTACAAACAACTCCCAACATATAAAATTGATGGAAAATTCGTATTTAACACATCAAAGATAACTTGTGGGTGAAGTTTCATATAATTTTGATAATCCTAATGTCATTAATGCTTGAGGAAAGAGTAACTAAGATTTGACATAATTAATACATTAAAAGTTTTCAAACATAAAATTTAATTGCATAATCGGTACCTTAATTGGCCTCTGTGAAAAATTTCACCTAATTTGGAGTTTGTTTGCACCCTCTTTTGAAGAGATAAAAAAGGGAATCAATATCTCAACACTTCACTAAATTTTGATTAGGACTTGAATTTAATATCATTTTATCATGCAATTTCCTAAAGTTTTTCTATCACACACCGTTCATTGATTTTTGTGGATCGCAGACTGTAGGATCTCCATCGTACGGTAGCAATTTTGTCTCCTAGATCTAGTAGGAGATGACCCAGTGGTGAATAATGTTTCCGACATCCTAGGTTCTCTCGACGATGATTGCTTGGCCTACATTGCACCAAAATTCTTGAAATTTCTCTCGTTGTGTTCGGGAGAGTGATTTGCTTTGTTTGAACCCTATATAAGACACTACTTTTGCTTAACTGAGTTTTCCCCAAATCTCACCGCAAGCATCTCCAGGCTATTCTCTCCCGAATCCCTTTAGTCAAACTTTATCTATATATAACCCTCCTAATAGCACCACTAGTCTTTGTATAAGCTTGCTCCTGTGTTAATTTTGTTCTACCTCTCATTCTTCATTGTCGCTAGTTTCAGATCAGGTCTGAAATGCCATCGGGTAATACTTCCTCCTCTCTTCATCTCTGTTGAATTTCTTCTGTAGTAAGCTTCTCTAGACATACATCTTGGATTTGTTCTAGTTACGATTGCCAATTAGCATCACAAGTTTGTTCCCCCAATTTTGCATTGAGCTACTGGGCTACACCTCGCATTCATGGAATAGGTGTCTACGGGGGATAAAATCTCCTCTACGTTTCTCCCCTTTACCCCTCTCTTTCACTTTGTTTTGATTATCCTCGTAAGGGGCAATTCCATACTTTAATGCCTATTTTATCATTGTAGTTGCAGGCCTCGTGGCTGATGGTGTGGTGAGGTGGTTGTGGGTCTGACTGAGTTGGTCGCCCGTGATTGGGCCAACTCAGTGCGAGCACCCTCTCCCACTCTCTCTTCCTTTCTCGACGGTTTTTGCTAATGTGGAATTATCAGATTGGTTGATTTTCAAAAAATCCATAGCTAATTATTTATAGCTCAGGAAAAATAAAATATGTTTTGAAATTGGTAAATATGAGCTTTCTAATGGTACTGGATTTGTAGCCAAAATCCAATTTTTGTCTCTAAATTATGAGAACCTTATTTTTCAAATACATCATATACACATAATTCATTTATATTCAAACAACTACATCTCCATTTTCGATCATCCTAATATGAAACCTTAGTAATAGCTTTATCATAACTCCAGCTTCATTATATCAAATTTTGTTGCAAAAATCATCCTTTTAACCTTTCAATTAAACATTTCAAAACGGCATAGAATAGGGATATTAATCACAACATTAATGGCAACAATTCTTCAAACGTCATCAGAATACTTGGCACTCTAAATATAACTCAAGTACATGAATCGTCTTATCTCATTAGGTATCCAAATACTCCAAAGAGTTCACTCCATCACATCCTACATGCCTTAAAAGAAATTTCCATCAAAACTAAACAAAAATCTAGTCGATCACATATCAACCTCAAGTATGATTAAGAAAACCTTTCCCTTCATGATAATTGTGCTTCATGCTTTAATAAGAGTATGTCTTTTGACATTCAAGTCATGATAAAAAGACTTGTTAAAAGAGGTATTGATTATAATATATCTTACTACTTCTTGATTTTGTATGACTTGATAGATAGAGGTCCTAACCATATGCCAAGATGATATGACTATTGGAAAAGCTTAAATTGACTTCTCTACTTCCAAGTACACCCATACTATTATCCCTAGAAGGAAGAAAACAAAATCATGATCTTGAATATGTTGAAATCTTAAAATATGGTTACACTGTGATGACAATTTTTCTTTAGACACAAGACATTATGTAATACAAATTGATAATTGTTTCTCACATTATTTCCTATGCTTGATGTTCCAGGCTAATAAGAAATGTGCTAGATTGGGGTGATAGTGTGATTTTGACTAGACCTGTAAATAGATCGAATATGAAGAGCTATATCTAATATCTGAAACTGAAAAAAAAATCAATATGATATCTGATTTGATATTTGACGGATATCATATACCAACATCTAAATTCAAACTTAATGGTTAATATCTAAATTTGGATAAATATTTGATCTAAACCAAAACTAGACATTTAATGTAAATAAATATATTAAATACATGAAATATTGATATTATATGAAATGTATATGACAAAGTGTCTATATTTTTGATATAAAAATATACATCTAATGATACGTGCATATATTTGTTGAGTTTAGATTTTTTTCAGAGTAGATATGGAAAATACTTGATATCTGATCTACAAATTTCAGATCTAAAATTTGATATCTGATATTCAATCCTAATTCGGCGGATGTTGCATTTTTTTCAAAAGTTTGGACTAGAATCTAGATCAAATGTGCGGATTCTAGATATCTATTTACAAGTCTATTTTTTACTCCCTAACCTATGTCACATCACCATAATGTCCTTCTCTAAATTTTCATTTCTTGATTATTTGGAGATTTGAAAGGTAATCCTCTCTTATGATTTGATATTTTTGTCCTAAATCTCTAATAGATTATATCTTGGATTTATTTTGAAACTTGATCTCGAATCTGAATTTAATGATGATTTTGTAAAGGATATGTTGATCAGAAGCTGATGGTTAAGTTCCTACAATTTCCTAAGTCTAGATCATTTGTCAATGTTGAATATTACAATAATGAAATTAATGTTGATATGCAGAAATATTGATAGATTGTTGTTTATGGTTGAATGATCATACCTATGATCTATTTATGCAATAGCTACAAAATTTTTGATGTTGTTTGATTTTCAAAGTTTTAACTCTTTGAGTCAATTTGTTAATTAAGGTTATGTGAATAATATTCTTGATATATTTTTGGATCATATTATCACCCTATATGAGGCTTGAGATCACCTCAATATATAAGATGGTTAATATATGGAATATAAAGTCCCAATCTCTTTGACAATCTAATTTAATTTTTGGGGAAAATTTCCTTTTAATGTTGGAAGGATGTGAAAAATTCGAATTTCTCTCTCCTATAAGTATGCACTGTCTTACTCATAAGATACTCAATTTCAATTAACAACCTATGTCTTCATCAATTGGATGGTTCGATTCACATTTTGCTCAATAGATAAGTTGTGCTTGATATATTTTTCATATCAAACTCCATTATACTAAGTTGAATGAATTAATGTATCTTGGGACATATTTGTATTATTAAACCCCTCAATATTATCGTCTTTATCCCAGTCTTTTCCTATAATAAGAAGAGGAAACTTGTTAACCAACATTGAAAATTTTTCCTTAATCAAACTCATAATTTGCAAGTCATACATTTTGAAAGTTTATCGAAGAAGACCATTGTAACGACTGGTCCCACTTCCCAATGCTCTAGTAGAGTTTCAGGAATGATGATTGCCCCAAAGACCACCACTAGCCTTCACTACACACTTTTCCATCACATACTCACAAGCTAAGATCAACTTCCCTATTGGTCACCAATCCTAGTACTACTCTGGGATGAGCACACTTAACCACAGAGTTCTTACTTATGGCTCCCTGAAAGGGAAGTTCATTGTAACGTACCATATCTTGGACCCTACCCTAGAACTTTGACCTTTTGGATTTAGCCAAACAAGGTTAAGGTTTTAGACCTAAAATATGTTTAGTAAAAACTAATGAGCTAATGCATGTATAAATCACCCTAATGTAACCTAATGTCTCCATATTAGTCCTAGGCCAATAAGGGACATATAAAATATGTCATAATAATTCCTTTAGTGCTAATATGAAAATTAGGAAAATTATTGGATGGATAACTTGGTCAATGGTGAAATAATATAATAATGGGTCGTAATAAGAAATGTGACGTATCTGCTAAAAAAAGATCTCAAAAGTGAAATCTAAGGTGAAATTCAGATTCCTTGGGTCCCTATTGCTTGGGGAGTCAAGTTTCATATTATATACATGATAATAATTAATTTAATTCAATTTGGAAAAGAAGATATGAGTTTTTCCCCCGAAATATCAAATAAAATAATAAATGTCTCCAAAAGTGGAAAATAATATTAGATTTGTAATGTACACATTAAAATATGCCTTTGGTGAATTTTCACTCAATTTGAAGAATATTTACTTAAAAGGTGAAATCAGGAGAGATAAAGTGTGTAGAACCTTCAAAATATAAAATAAATGTACAAACAACTCCAACATATAAAATTGATGGAAAATTCGAATTCAACACATCAAAGATAACTTGTGGGTGAAGCTTCATAAAATTTTGATAATCCTAATGTCATTAATGCTTTAGGAAAGAGAAACTAAGATTTGATTTAATTAATACATTAAAAGTTTCCAAACATAAAATTTAATTGCATAATCGGTACCTTAATTGGCATGTGTGAAAATTTTCACCTAATTTGGAGTTTGTTTGCACCCTCTTTTGAAGAGATAAAAAAGGGAATCAATATATCAACACTTTACTAAATTTTAATTAGCACTTGAATTTAATATCATTTTGTCACGCAATTTCCTAAAGTTTTTCTATCATGCACCGTTCATTGATTTTTGTGGATCACAGACAGTAGGATCTCCATCGAACGGTAGCAATTTTGTCTCCTAGATCTAGTAGGAGATGACCCACTGGTGAACAATGTTTTCGACATCCTAGGTTCTCTCGACGATGATTTCTTGGCCTACAATGCACCAAATTCCCGAAATTTATCCCATTATGTTCAGGAGAGTGCTTTGCATTGTTTGAACCCTATATAAGACACTACTTTCGCTTAACTGAATTTTCCCCAAATCTCTCCGCAAGCGTCTCGGGGCTATTCTCTCCCGAATCCCTTTAGTCAAACTTTATCCATATATAACCCTCCTGATAGCACCACTGGTCTTCATACAAGCTTGCTCCTTTGTTATTTTTGTTCTACCTCTCATTCTTCATTGCTGCTAGTTCCAGATCAAGTCTGAAATGACATTGGGTAATACTTCCTCCTCTCTTCATCTCTGTTTGAATTTCTTCGGTAGTAAGCTTCTTTGGATATACATCTTGGATTTGTTCTAGTTACGATTGCCAATTAGCATCACAAGTTTGTTCCCCCAAATATTGCATTGAGCTACTGAGCTACACCTCGCGTTCATGGCGTAGGTGTCTACGGGGGATAAAATCTCCTCTACGTTTCTCCACTTTACCCCTCTCTTTCACTTTGTTTTGATTTTTCTCATAAGGGGCAATTCTGTACTTTCACGCCTATTTTATCGTTGTAGTTGTAGGCCTCGTGGCTGATGGTTTGGTGAGGTGGTTGTGGGTCTGACTGAGTTGGCTGCCTGTGATTGGGCCAACTCATTGTGAGCGCCATCTCCCACTCTCTCTTCCTCTCTTGAGGGTTTTTACTAATGTGGAATTATCAGATTGGTTGATTTTCAAAAAATCCATAGCTAATTATTTATAGCGCAGGAAAAATAAAATATGTTTTGAAATTGGAAAAATACGAGCTTTCTAATGGTACTGGATTTATAGCCAAAATCGAATTTTTGTCGCTAAATTATGAGAACCTTGTTTTTCAAATACATCATATACACATAATTCACTTATATTCAAACAACTACATCTCCATTTTCAATCATCCTAATATGAAACCTTAGTATTAAGTTTATCATAACTCCAGCTTCATTATATCAAAATTTGTTACAAAAATCATCCTTTTAACCTTTCAATTAAACATTTCAAATAGTCATAGAATAGGGATATTAATCACAACATTAATGGCAAAAATTCTTCAAACTTCATCAGAATACTTGGTCCTCTAAATATAACCCAAGTACATGAATCGTCTTATCTCATTAGGTATCCAAATACTCCAAAAAGTTCACTCAATCACATCCTACATGCCTTAAAAGAAATTTCCAACAAAACTAAACAAAAATCTAGTCGATCACATATCAACCTCAAGTATGATTAAGAAAACATTTCCCTTAATGATAATTGTGCTTCATGCTTTGATAAGAGTATGTCTTTTGACATTCAAGTCATGATAAAAGGACTTGTTAAAAGAGGTATGGATTATGATACATCTAGCTACTTCTTGATTATGTATGACTTGATAGATAGAGGTCCTAACCATATGCCAAGATGATATGACTGTTGGAAAAGCCTAAATTGACTTCTCTACTTCCAAGTACACCCCTACTATTATCTCTTGAAGGATGAAAACGAAATCATGATCTTGAATATGATGAAATCTTAAAATATGGTTACACTATGATGAAAATTTTTCTTCAGACACAAGACATTATGTAATACAAATTGATAATTGTTTCTCACATTGTTTCCTATGCTTGATGTTCCAAGCTAATAAGAAATGTGGTAGATTGGGGTGATAGTGTGATTTTGACTAAACCTATAAATAGATCAAATATGAAAGTTATATCTAATATCTGAAATTGGAAAAAAAAAATCAATATGATATCTTATCTGATATTTGACGGATATCATATACCAACATCTGAATTTAAACTTAATGGCTAATATCAAAATTTGGATAAATATTTGATCTAAACCAAAACTAGACATTTAATGTAAATAAATACATTAAATACATGAAATGGATATGACAAAGTGTCTATATTTTTAATATAAAAATATACATCTAATGATACGTGCATATATTTGTCGAGTTTAGATTTTTTTCAGGGTAGATATGGAAAATACTTGATATCCAATCTGCAAATTCAGATCTAAAATTTTATATCTGATATTCGATCCAAATTCGGCGGATGTTGGATTTTTTTCAAAGTTTTGGACTAGAATCTAGATCAAATGTGCGGATTCTAGATATCCATTTAC
Organism: Alisma plantago-aquatica; assembly: GCA_963693085.1. Lineage (NCBI taxonomy): Eukaryota > Viridiplantae > Streptophyta > Magnoliopsida > Alismatales > Alismataceae > Alisma > Alisma plantago-aquatica. The sequence goes on along the minus strand of OY856412.1, from coordinate 1,343,879,181 downwards.
AAGACTATTTTTTACTCCCTAACCTATGTCACATCACCAAAATGTCCTTCTCTAAATTTTCATCTCTTGATTATTTGGAGATTTGAAAGGTAATCCTCTCTTATGATTTGATATCTTTGACCTAAATCTCAAATAGATTAGATCTTGGATTGGTTTTGAAACTTGATCTCGAGTCTCAATTTAATGATGATCTTGTAAAGGATATGTTGATCATAGGTTGATGTTTAAGTTCCTACAATTTCCTAAGTCTAGATCATTTGTCAATGTTGAATACTACAATAATGAAATTACTGTTGATATGAAGAAATATTGATAGATTGTTGTTTATGGTTGAATGATCACACCTATGATCTATTTATTCAATAGCTACAAAAATTTTGATGTTGTTTGATTTTCAAAGCTTTGATTCTTTGAGTCAATTGATAATTAAGGATATGTGAATAATATTCTTGATATATTTTTGGATCATATTATCACCATGTATGAGGCTTGACATCACCTCAATATATAAGATTGTTGACTTTCATATTTTCGATCATGAAAACTCAGAATGGCAATTATGTTGATTTCTCAATTTCTAATTTAATGATAAGATATAATGTCGAGTAGGGTAGGATAATCCATTGATTTGATATGAAACCATGATATCAAAATATGATTCTATCCTCAAGTTGTAGAAATAGGAAATCTCAATCATGGGTGTATAACTCCACCTAACACCAATGTAGAAGCTAAAACCCTAATATTGGGCCTAAAAGTTATACCCTACTCTTGAGTCGAATAGCTACTCTCATTTCCCCTATAGGGTAATCTGTCAAATCTGTGATCTATAGATGATCTATGTGGATATTTCTTTTATTTTGAAGCTTGGTTTTTTTTATATATAAAGATGGCATTGATTTTTAGATAATGATGATGCTAAATGTTGAGTACCAAGATGGTTAATATATGGAATATAAAGTCCCAATCTCTTTGACAATCTAATTTAATTTTGGAAACAAATTCCTTTTAATGTTAGAAGGATGTGACAAATTCGAATTTCTCTTTCCTACAGGTATGCACTTTGTTACTCATAAGATACACAATTTTAATTAATAGCCTATGTCTTCATCAATTAGATGGTTCGATTCACATTTTGCTCAATAGATAAGTTGTGCTTGATAAATTTGTCATTTCAAACTCCATTATACTAAGTTGAATGAATTAATGTATCTTGGGACATATTTGAATTATTAAACCCCTCAACATTATCGTCTCTATCCCAGTCTTTTCCTGTAATAATAAGAGGAAACTTGTTCACCAACATTTAAAATTTTGCCTCAATCAAACTCATAATTTGTTTTTTTTATCAGTAAGCGTGCAACTATCTATTCATCAAAACCATGTACAAGAGGGGGAAGAAGAGCTTCAAAAGACTATCTATGTAAGGCACTATAGTCTCCATGGACACTCTTCCAGATACATTTTCTAGAAGGGGTCAAATTTTCAAAAATAACTATGTTCCTAACGCACCAGATTTGGTAGACAATTAGGATGCCTATAAGTTTGCTATTCTGATTGTTAATATTGGTCAAATCTATTCTATCTTTTGGTCGTTCATTTATCCTTGGTCAAATCTATTATATCTTTCGGTCGTTCATTTATCCATGAACTGGCTCTATCCCACACATCCACGCTAAGCTTGCAGGACCAAAACATGTGGTTTACTGTCTCTGTAGCCGATTTACAAAGGCAGCACCTTGAGGCCAAGGCGATGCCCTTCGTTTGAAGATAGTCTTCTGTAACCAGGGCTCCCTGAAGGATCTTCCAGCAGCTCACCACGATGTGTGGTGGAGCTTTGGATTTCCACAACCAGTGAGCCCAGTCCAGTTCCACAGTCCTGCTTCTACAGAGCTGCCAAGCCCCTATGAGCGAGAACACTTCAAGGTCTTTACAATAGCATTTGTCTTCAGCAGCCAGCGGAGTAGCTTCACAAATTTTCTCCAGTTCGCCCCCTCCCCTGAACACAGGAACAGTCCATCACTTATCCGAAATGATAGTGCTCAGCCTGGCCCTCTCCCCAAGGTTGTTTCAGAGCTTCAAGTAATCTGCATCAGTGACGCAGTGTTCCAAGAACCTGCCATTGTACCAGGGGTCCTTCCATATGAAAATATTCAGTCCATTAGCAATATGGTATCTTACCAAAGGTAAAATCGAATCTCTGCATCTAATGATGGATTTCCACATCCAGCTATTAGATTCTTGCATATCAAACTCATAATTTGCAAGTTATACATTTTCAAAGTTTATCAAAGAAGACCATTGTAATGACTGGGCCCACTTCCCAATGCTCTAGTACAGTTTCAGGAATGATGATTGCCCCAAAGACCACCACTAGCCTTAACTACACACTTTTCCCTCACATACACACAAGCTAACATCAACTTCCCTATTGGTCACCCATCCTAGTACTACTCTGGGATGAGCACACTTAACCACAGAGTTCTTACTTATGGCTCCCTGAAAGGGAAGTTCACTATAACATACTAGATCTTGGACCCTACCCTAGAACTTTGACCTTTTGGATTTAGCCAAACAAGGTTAAGGTTTTAGACATAAAATATGTTTAGTAAAAACTAATGAGCTAATGCATGTATAAATCACCCTAATGTCTCCATATTAGTCCTAGGCCAATAAGGGACACATAAAATATGTCATAATAATTCCTTTAGTGTTAATATGAAAATAAGGAACATAATTGGATGGATAACTTGGTCAATGGTGAAATAATATAATAATGGGCCGTAATAAGAAATGTGACAGATCTCCTAAAAAAAAGATCTCAAAAGTGATATCTAAGGTTAAATTCGGATTCCTTGGGTCCCTATTGCTTGGGGAGTCACGTTTCACATTATATACATAATAATAATTAATTTAATTCAATTTGGAAAAAAAAAGATATGTGTTTTTCCCCAAAATATCAAATAAAATAATAAATGTCTCCAAAAGTGGAAAATAATATTAGATTTTTAATGTACACAATAAAATATGCCTTCGATGAATTTTCACTCAATTTGAAGAATATTTGCTTAAAAGGTTAAATCGGGAGAGAGAAAGTGTGTAGAACCTTCAAATTATTAAATAAATGTACAAAAAACTCCCAACATATAAAATTGATGGAAAATTCGTATTCAACACATCAAAGATAACTTGTGGGTGAAGTTTCATAATATTTTGATAATCCTAATGTCATTAATGCTTGAGGAAAGATAAACTAAGATTTGATTTAATTAATACATTAAAAGTTTTTAAACATAAAAGTTAATTGCATAATCGGTACTTAATTGGCCTCTGTGAAAAATTTCACCTAATTTGGAGTTTGTTTGCACCCTCTTTTAAAGAGATAAAAAGGGAATCAATATATCAACACTTTACTAAATTTTGATTCGGACTTGAATTTAATATCATTTTGTCACGCAATTTCCTAAAGTTTTTCTATCACGCACCGTTCATTGATTTTTGTGGATCGCAGACTGTAGGATCTCCATCGAACAGTAGAAATTTTGTCTCCTAGATCTAGTAGGAGATGACCCACTGGTGAACAATGTTTATGACATCTTAGGTTCTCTCGATGATGATTACTTGGCCTACGATGCACCAAAGTTCTCGAAATTTCTCCCATTGTGTTCGGAAGAGTGCTCTGCATTGTTTGAACCCTATATAAGACACTACTTTCGCTTAACTGAGTTTTCCCCAAATCTCACCGCAAGCGTCTCGGGGCTATTCTCTCCCGAATCCCTTTAGTCAAACTTTATCTATATATAACCCTCCTCATAGCACCACTGGTCTTCGTACAAGCTTGCTCCTGTGTTAGTTTTGTTCTACCTCTCATTCTTCATTTCCACTAGTTCCAGATCATGTCTGAAATGCCATCGGGTAATACTTCCTCCTCTCTTCATCTCTATTTGAATTTCTTCTATAGTAAGCTTCTCTGGCCATACATCTTGGATTTGTTCTAGTTACGATTGCCAATTAGCATCACAAGTTTGTTCCCCCAATTTTTCATTGAGCTACTAAGCTACACCTCATGTTCATGGCGCAGTTGTCTACGGGGGAGAAAATATCCTCTATGTTTCTCCACTTTACCCCTCTCTTTCACTTTGTTTTGATTTTCCTCATAAGGGTCAATTCTGTACTTTCATGCCTATTTTATCGTTGTAGTTGCAGGCCTCATGGCTGATGGTTTGGTGAGGTGGTTGTGGGTCTGACTGAGTTGGCTGCCCGTGATTGGGCCAACTCAGTGCAAGCACCCTCTCCCACTCTCTCTTCCTTTCTCGACGGTTTTTGTTAATGTGGAATTATCAGATTGGTTGATTTTCAAAAAATCCATAGCTAATTATTTATAGCTCATGAAAAATAAAATATGTTTTGAAATTGGAAAAATACGAGCTTTCTAATGGTACTGGATTTGTAGACAAAATCCAGTTTTTGTCTCTAAATTATGAGAACCTTATTTTTCAAATACATCATATACACATAATTCATTTATATTCAAACAACTACATCTCCATTTTTTATCATCCTAATATGAAACCTTAGTAATAGATTTATCATAACTCTAGCTTCATTATATCAAACTTTGTTGCAAAAATCATCCTTTTAACCTTTCAATTAAACATTTCAAAAAGGCATATAATAGGGATATTAATCACAACACTAATGGCAAAAAATCTTCAAACTTCATCAGAATACTTGGCACTCTAAATATAACCCAAGTACATGAATCGTCTTATCTCATTTGGTATCCAAATACTCCACAAAGTTCACTCCATCACATCCTACATGCCTTAAAAGAAATTTCCATCAAAACTAAACAAAAATCTAGTCGATCACATATCAACCTCAAGTATGATTAAGAAAACCTTTCCCTTCATGATAATTATGCTTCATGCTTTGATAAGAGTATGTCTTTTGAAATTCAAGTCATGATAAAAAGACTTGTTAAAAGAGGTATTGATTATGATACATCTTTCTACTTCTTGATTTTGTATGACTTGATAGATAGAGGTCCTAACCATATGCCAAGATGATATGACTGTTGGAAAAGCCTAAATTGACTTCTCTACTTCCAAGTACACCCCTACTATTATCTCTTGAAGGAAGGAAACGAAATCATGATCTTGAATATGATGAAATCTTAAAATATGGTTACACTATGATCACAATTTATCTTCAGACACAAGACATTATGTAATACAAATTGATAATTGTTTCTTACATTGTTTCCTATGCTTGATGTTCTAGGCTAATAAGAAATGTGCTAGATTGGGGTTATAGTGTGATTTTGACTAGACCTATAAATAGATCGAATATGAAGAGCTATATCTAATATCTGAAACTATAAAAAAAATCAATATGATATCTTATCTAATATTTGATGGTTATCATATACCAACATCTGAATTCAAACTTAATGGTTAATATCAAAATTTGGATAAATATTTGATCTAAACAAAAATTGGACATTTAATGTAAATAAATATATTAAATACATGAAATATTGATATTATATAAAATGTATATGACCAAGTGTCTATATTTTTAATATAAAAATATACATCTAATGATACGTGCATATATTTGTCGATTTTAAATTTTTTTTCAGAGTAGATATGGAAAATACTTGATATCCGATCTGCAAATTTCAGATCTAAAATTTGATATCTGATATTCGATCCTAATTCGGTGGATGTTGGATTTTTTTCAAAATTTTGGACTAGAATCTAGATCAAATGTGAGGATTCTAGATATCCATTCACAAGTCTATTTTTTACTCCCTAACCTATGTCACATCACCATAATTTCCTTCTCTACATTTTCATCTCTTGATTATTTGGAGATTTGAAAGGTAATCCTCTCTTATGATTTGATATCTTTGACCTAAATCTCTAATAGATTAGATCTTGGATTGATTTTGAAACTTGATCTCGAATCTGAATTTAATAATGATCATGTAAAGGATATGTTGATCAGAAGCTGATGGTTAAGGTCCTACAATTTCCTAAGTCTAGATCATTTGTCAATGTTGAATACTACAATAATGAAATTAATGTTGATATGAAGAAATTTTGATAAATTGTTGTTTATGGTTGAATGATCACAGCTATGATCTATTTATGCAATAGCTACAAAAAAAATTAAGTTGTTTGATTTTCAAAGTTTTGACTCTTTGAGTCAATTTGTTAATTAAGGCTATGTGAATAATATTCTTGATATATTTTTGGATCATATTATCACCCTATATGAGGCTTGAGATCACCTCAATATATAAGATTGATGACTTTCATATTTTCAATCATGAAAACTCAGAATGACGATTATGTTTATTTCTCAATTTCTAATTTAAGGATAAGATATAATGTGGAGTAGCGTAGGATAATCCATTGATCTGATATGAAACCATGATATTGAAATATGATTCTATCCTCAAATTGTAGAAATAGGAAATCTCAATCATGGGTGTATAACTCCACCTAACACCAATGTAGAAGCTAAAACCCTAATATTGGGCCTAAAAGTTATACCCTACTCTTGAGTCGAAGAGCTACGCTCATTTACCCTATAGGGTGATCTGTCTAATCTATGATCTACAGATGATCTATGTGGATATATCTTTTATTTTGATGCTTGGTTTTTTTATATATAAAGATGGCATTAATTTTTAAGATAATGATGATGCTAAATGTTGAGTACCAATATGGTTAATATATGGAATATAAAGTCCCAATCTCTTTGACAATCTAATTTAATTTTGGGGGAAAATTCCTTTTAATGTTGGATGTGACAAATTCGAATTTCTCTCTCCTACACGTATGCACTTTCTTACTCATAAGATACTCAATTTCAATTAATAACCTATGTCTTCATCAATTGGATGGTTTGATTCACATTTTTCTCAATAGATAAGTTGTGCTTGATAAATTTGTCATTTCAAACTCCATTAAACTAAGTTGAATGAATTAATGTATCTTGGGACATATTTGGATTATTAAACCCCTCAACATTATCGTCTTTATCCCAGTCTTTTTCTATAATAAGAAGAGGAAACTTGTTAACCAACATTGAAAATTTTGCCTCAATCAAAATCATAATTTGCAAGTTATACATTTTGAAAGTTTATCGAAGAAGACCATTGTAATGACTGGGCCCACTTCCCAATGATCTAGTAGAGTTTCAAGAATGATGATTGCCCCAAAGACCACCACTAGCCTTAACTACACACTTTTCCCTCACATACACACAAGCTAAGATCAACTTCCCTATTGGTCACCCATCCTAGTACTACTCTGGGATGAGCACACTTAACCACAGAGTTCTTACTTATGGCTCCCTAAAAGGGAAGTTCACTATAACGTACCAGATCTTGGACCCTACCCTAGAACTTTGACCTTTTGGATTTAGCCAAACAAGGTTAAGGTTTTAGACCTAAAATATGTTTAGTAAAAACTAATAAGCTAATGCATGTATAAATCACCCTAATGTAACCTAATTTCTCCATATTAGTCCTAGGCCAATAAGGGACACATAAAATATGTCATAATAATTCCTTTAGTGCTAATATGAAAATAAGGAACATAATTGGATTGATAACTTGGTCAATGGTGAAATAATATAATAATGGGTCGTAATAAGAATTGTGACATATCTCCTAAAAAAAGATCTCAAAAGTGAAATCTAAGGTGAAATTCGGATTCCTTGGGTCCCTATTTTTTGGGGATTCAAGTGTCACATTATATACATGATAATAATTAATTTAATTCAATTTGGAAAATAAGATATGAGTTTTTCCCTAAAATATCAAATAAAATAATAAATGTCTCCAAAAGTGGAAAATAATATGAGATTTGTAATGTACACATTAAAATATGCATTTGTTGAATTTTCACTCAATTTGAAGAATATTTGCTTAAAAGGTGAAATCAGGAGAGAGAAAGTGTGTAGAACCTTCATAATATTAAAAAAATGTAAAAACAACTCCAACATATAAAATTGATAGAAAATTTCTGTTCAACACATCAAAGATAACTTGTGGGTGAAGTTTCATATAATTTTGATAATCCTAATGTCATTAATGCTTGAGGAAAGATAAACTAAGATTTGATTTAATTAATACATTAAAAGTTTTCAAACATAAAATTTTATTGCATAATGGGTACCTTAATTGGCCTCTGTGAAAAATTTCACCTAATTTGGAGTTTGTTTGCACCCCCTTTTGAAGAGATAAAAAAGGGAATCAATATATCAACACTTTACTAAATTTTTATTAGGACTTGAATTTAATATCATTTTGTCTCGCAATTTCCTAAAGTTTTTCTATCACGCATCGTTCATTGATTTTTTTGGATCGCAGATTGTAGGATCTCCATCGAACGGTAGTAATTTTGTCTCCTACATCTAGTAGGAGATGACCCACTGGTGAACAATGTTTCCAACATCCTAGGTTCTCTCGACGATGATTTCTTGGCCTTCAATGCACCAAAGTTCTCAAAATTTCTCCCATTATGTTTGGGAGAGTGCTCTACATTGTTTGAACCCTATATAAGACACTACTTTTGCTTAACTAAGTTTTCCCCAAATCTCACTGCAAGCGTCTTGGGGTTATTCTCTCCTGAATCCCTTTAGTCAAACTTTATCTATATATAACCCTCATGATAGCACCACTGGTCTTCGTACAAGCTTGCTCCTGTGTTAATTTTGTTCTACCTCTCATTCGTCATTGCTGCTAGTTCCAGATCAAGTCTAAAACGCCATCAGGTAATACTTCCTCCTCTCTTCATCTCTATTTGAATTTCTTCTATAGTAAGAATTTCTGGACATACATCTTGGATTTGTTCTAGTTACGATTGCCAATTAGCAGCACAAGTTTGTTCCCCCAATTTTGCATTGAGCTACTGAGCTACACCTCGCGTTCATGGCGCAGGTGTCTATGGGGGAGAAAATCTCCTCTATGTTTCTCCACTTTACCCCTCTCTTTCACTTTGTTTTGATTTTCCTCGCAAGGGGCAATTCTGTACTTTCACGCCTATTTTATCGTTGTAGTTGCAGGCCTCGTGGCTGATGGTTTGGTGAGGTGGTTGTGGGTCTGACTGAGTTGGCCGCCCGTGATTGGGCCAACTCAGTGCGAGCGCCCTCTCCCACTCTCTCTTCCTCTCTTGAAGGTTTTTTCTAATGTGGAATTATCAGATTGGTTGATTTTCAAAAAATCCATAGCTAATTATTTATAGCTCAGAAAAAATAAAATATGTTTTGAAATTGGTAAAATATGAGCTTTCTAATGCTACTGGATTTGTAGCCAAAATCCAATGTTGAAAATATGTGATTTTAATGGATTTCCCAAAATAAGTAATAACTTGCAAAACTCATAACTAAATATTTATAAGTCATAAAAATATAATAAAATATGTTTTGAACTCAAAAAAAGATAATCTAAAACATGGCATGGTTTTGGTAACCTAGTTCACTAACTTTAAAAAGGCAATTTTTAGGGTTTTCAATAAATTATGAAAACCAAACTCTAATTCTACATATATGCAATATAGGTGCTTTGGAGACCTAGGCTTGGATCTAGGACTATCTTTGGACTATTTAGATTCTTAAGTAAGGCATGTTTGCATCTCCTATTCTTCTATATTGAACAATAACCTATCTTTATCATTCTCTTGGTCCTATAGATATTAGCCTACACATTATCTTGTTCTCTTGGAAAATTATGGTTCGTGTGAACTACTTTATCTGTTACTAATCTTGCGATCATCCCATCATGTTTTGATATTATTTTGGTTCAAAATCATACTTTGTGCATGAAGGAATTCCATTTGATGATATGGATTTTTTTCCACTTTTAAGGTGGATGTTATTTATTATGTTATGGCATGGATCCTCTGATCCCACTTTATACTTGATGGATGTTTTCATCCTCCTTATTTGTTTATACTTGTTTGTCCTTTTGTTATGCATCATGTGGTAACTGCTAATATAGTATTACATGTTATTTTATGTGGATGTGAGCATTCCCACATATGAGTGCAGAGGTGATAATTCATGTATATTAAAATGTATTTGAGTACATCTTGTCCTGCTTAGGTGGATGTATATAGTTCCTACCCACTCCATATCTAGAGAGGATGTACATAGTTCCTGCTCACCTCATATTTTTAATACATGTGTTATTTCCTACCTACATGTTTATATTGTTCTAGTATTGTCACAGGTGAAACACATGGATGTTTTACTTTTCTCTTAATTGTATCTTTTATTAAGATTTTTTTCTTTTGTGCCCGATTGGGTGGTACTTTTCTTTTCATGGGAAGCCTTTATTTTTTATGTCCTTTAATCCATATATTTCTCAATTTCCTGTTTAGTATGCGCATACCATCCTTTGTTGATGTCATCTATTTTTCTCTTCTAGTCGGGGTATGCTTCCAACCCTAGGTGAAGAACGTGGAGGACATGGCATGAAGTTATGGACTTATCTTAAGGAGTTAAAGATTGGTGAAAAACGTTGATATCATTTTGATTTCTCTCAACTAGACTCTTAAGTTGTATCATACATGTAAACCCTTTGTGGGAGATTATGATGTTCTTTTGTAATCTTTTTTGAAGAATTGAATATAGTCATTATTTTTCTTCCGCTACTAAATGTTGGTGTTATGATACATTTAAGTTGAATAAATTGGTTTTCATTCCTTTTTAAGAAAAAATTATGTTGGTGTTTGGTTTGGGATGTTTCCTTTTTATTTTAGTAGGGCATGGATCCCCTCTAGGTCCCACTCCTTACATTCACCCTGCTGATATGGGTAGTCCATTCATTCCTTTCAAGATCATTTTACTTGAGGCCTCAAATATGGGGATGTTACAATCTCTCTCTCTTACACTCTTGATGTCCTCATCAAGGCTCAACTATATGGCCTCATAATATTTCTCCGTTTTGACAGAAATTGAGAATGGCCCATGAACACCTAGTTCCCGATCACGGCTACCATCGCAAGGGTGGCTACATCACCATGAACAACCCTTTCCAAAATGTCTAGACTACACGGTACAAGACTGGCAATGCCACATGCCCATGTATCCCCTTCTACTGGAGGGTTTATGGCTCTGATACCATGAGTAAAGCATGAGCCCACTATCCAAGGATCTAGTTGATTCTAGGAATGACAATTGGCCCATACCCACCGTAGGCCTTAATTATGTGCTTTGTCCTCACTCACACACAAGTGGAGATCAACTTCTCGACTAGTCAACCATCCTAGTACTACTCTAGGTTGAGCATAGTTAACCATAGAGTTCTTACTGATGGTATCCCAAAAAAGGAGGTGCACCTCCGTGATATGTGTAGTTCAATCATTGCTTTTAAGATCAATTTATCTAAGATCTCAAATCCTAGGACTTTACAACCATTATTATTATTCATTTTGTAGATCTTTACACATCAAAAATCCAAAATTCTCTCATTCAATTAGAGTTCTTGAATCCTTTGTTCATGGATTGTTCCTTGATCCAAAGTTAGTGATTCTTTCCCAACTTTGTACAATCCCCAAATGCACACATGGCGCAAACAACAGAGCAAGTAGCTTGATGCAGCTACACGCTACTTGTACAAATCAAACCACCTCTTCGACTTTTTCTAATTATTCCCTTTCATTTCCAATCACTTTCCCCCTATTTACTTACTCCTCTCACAATCCCCATAAAGATTTTGAACCTCCATCCTCAAAGCTACTTCGGAAAGGTGTTTCTCTACAACCACCACCCCCCCACGATCAACCAAGGTCATCCCCAAGTTTATAGGGATGAGGTGAGATCAAACATACCTTTCTCATGGGACTTTGACCCTTCCTCCTCTCTCTATTCTCCCCCACAAGTCATAGCGGGGTGTTACAAGGAGGGAAATGAGTTCTTCTCCCTTGATCCAGCAAGCAATGGCTAATTGTTGGCCCATCTCCTCCCCCCCCCCCCGACTTACCCAGTTAGTGGGCGCAAGGAACTAGAGACTCAAAATCATGTGAATCAATGGTGCCCCACCATAAAGGGCCCATCAACTTTTACATTTAGGTATTTTACTCCCACTCTAATGCAAAAATCAAGAAAATGACTAGATCTTAAAATCATATTAATCAACCTCAACCAAATATAGTGATACAATATACCATTTTTATCAGAAAATGTCATATTTCCAATTAAAATTATTTTGAGACCTAGATATACTTGTATTTATACTCTTTCCAAAATAACTTACTTTTAATCTTTTAAAAGGATGGTTAATATCCTATGATGTGAATCATAAGCTAATAATGACCCAACAATAGCCCCTTACAACTATAAATTAGTAACTTTTATGATCTTTAGAACCAAGATTTAACCTTAACCCACTCATGTACTTAATAATGATTATATGCCATGATTGTGACATGTATGGACCATTTAGTGATGGATCTTGAACCTCATGCAAAATATGACTTGATGATGACTCAATGTATATTGTGACTCTAGATCAGTAACACTTGATATGTTATTAACCAATTTTCAACTTTGATCACATAAGTGTACTTAAATATGATCTTATGAAACTAAATGTGACTTTATGTGTACATTTGATGCTAGATCTTAAATGCAATGCATATGTTGATCTGATGTAGTTCAAAACTACTTTTTGGAGTCCAAATTAGTGAACTTGATGAGTTGTAACATAAAAATTGAATCTTGATTTATTATGCCTCACAAATGTCTTATTTGCATGAATTATGACTTAAATGGATATATTGATTGTTAATTCATTTAGATCTCATTATATCTCATGTTTTCTCTATTAGAATCATGAAGTTGTGATATTGAAAATCCTGATATAGGTGACATGTTTCATCCTAAGTTAATGATGATTGGCAATGTAATGTGTAGTTTGATTATGAAATTGCATGTACTTGAAGGGGTTGAATTCAATATTATAAGAGATGACATCTAGACTGGGTGAAATATCCAACCCATATGAGAATGATCATATGATTAGAATCTTACTTATTTTAGTCAAATTCATACTTTATTATAATCTTAGGATCTCTTTGATGTGACTTTAATCAAGGATCTCAAATCAAGTTCATTAATCAGGTGCTCTAATTTCAAGGTATGGTTTACCCTCCTACTGGCTGCGCTAGTGGTATTGAAACTCACTTGTATTAATATGTCTAGAAATGCTTGGTTATATGTACTTGTTTGGGCTACATATTCTGTATGACTGATATATTTTTTTTTTATTTTGACCAAACTACAAATATAAACATATATATTCATTATACAACCCTTTTTGTATCTACATCTATTCTCAAGAGGACACAAGTCTCGGTGTACCCACTTGATTTCATCAAGCAAGGGCAAGACCTTTAAAACATGGTTAGCTCTTAGTTTTTGACCTTGAGTTCCTTCACATTGAGACATGATTAATTCATAGTTCTGGCTTTGAATGTCCTTCACGTACCCTTCCTTTGGAAAGTTAAAGGCCTTATGATGATTTTGTATGGAACAATAAAATGCAGTTAAAAGTATGCTTGCTTTTAAAAACAATGTCTTAAATGTTATTGTTTCTTTTGTTGTTGTTAATTAAGTTTCAACCAAGAAAATATGTTATCCAAACTTTAGAGTTTATATGCTTTGCATAGTGTACTCACTACAATTGTCCTGATGTATACCACTTTTATAATTTCAGGTAGTAGGTACACAATGACATTACTATGATCGTGCTTCCTCTATTATATGTTATTTTCTTTGTATATCTCTCTTGGACTCTTCATGAAATGCAAATTGTAATATCCATTTTGTTCATAATCTTAAAGGGTTAAGATCTTTATCTTTAGCTACTAAGTTAGCTTCCCTTTCAGTATGTTGTTACCATTTATGGTTCATAAATACAATGAATGATATTGTTGTATTTTTATTTCATGCATATATTATGTGAATGTTCTTCATTCTAAGGACATACGCACGGGTCCTCTCGATGGTAACTTTCAAATCACAAGGAGTGAAGATTTAGGTAATAAATTGTTCCATTACAATGTTAGTATATGAAGTTTGAATGAATGTATCATTTTTTGTATAAGTATAACCAGTCAATTGTCCATTTGGTAAAGGAGTAAATTGTGATTCTTAAAATCCATACTTATGCAACATTAATGGGATTCTAGTAAGTGGAGCGTGATAGTCGAGATTAAAAAATTATCTTCTAAACATTTTACTAAAAAGTAGTGAATAAGAAAAACCTATGATAACATAAGAGATTGTCGGATGCCACTAATAGTGTAAAGAACATGGTCATATTAGAAAAAATACATGTTTGTGTAAACTCTCTAGTCATGAGTTGAGAGTATAATAACATTGTCACTCTAAAACCTAGATATTTGACCTATTTGATGTACATATGAAAATTTTGAGGGGCTCCAAGCAAATAATGACATGTTATTCCAAAGTGTGACGATAACTAAAAAGTCAATACAAGAAATTCTACAAAATGATAGAAAGAAACATAGTAGCCACATAGGCTCTAGTATTTAGGTTGGTTTGTATCCCTATATAATCATATGTGTCCACAACTAAGCCCACACCCTGGTATAATTCAATATTTCTTATTAGGAATTAGAGAAACCAAAATTGATTCTAACTGAGAATTGAACCCTCTTTTTCACACTAAAAAGACTACATATAAAATGTTCTTGAAGAAAAATATTGAAGTACCTCCATAACCATGAAAAAACACTACCTTCGTCATAGGAACTTGTTTAAAGGGTATAAACAAATCTTTTTGAGAAGGGGGAAGAAATTTGACAATTAACATCAGTTTCACTATATTGAATAAGTCTCTTATGGAAATCATATCCTTTGTAATAGATGTCATAACAGACAAATTCTTAGTATAACTTTGTAAGTTTTTATAGAAGGTAAGTTATACAGCAATAACTATAAGAAAATAGAGCATAGCATTTATTTACCACCAAATATACTAAGTGACATCTTAGATGTCGTAGGAGTGGATTTCACATATTTGGTTTGGGAGCTTACTCGATATTGTTGATATATTATATTGATCAAATTTCTTTGTCGTATTTCAAGTTTAAATGGAACATTTTTAGAGTAACCATAAAAATGATACATCCTGGATAGACTGTGAAGGGAAAAAATGAGAAGAGAAGAATAGGAGAGTGAGAGGAAGGAACATGTAGGGTTGGTCAAAATTCAACCAAATCGACCAAACTAAACTAAATCAAGTCCACCATATGGATTGGTTTTGAGAAGCGAATGTCTTGGTTTAGCTTCAAACTATACCAAAAATTATTCACTGGTTATTTTAGTTTCAACGTGTAGTTTAACCACCAACCCCCCCCCACACACACACACACACATATATATATATATATATATATATATATATATATATATATATAATACATATTATATATAGGTTCTTATTTATCTTTATGTATTTTTCATCTGTAGGCGCATAGCATATATTATGTGTGTTGCATGCCCATTTTCAATTTAGATGCATAATGTTTATTATCAATGTGGTTTTAAATCAAACAACCACACAATAACGGTACCATAACTTTGATTTTGAACTAGTTCATGACCCGGTTGATTTCAAAGTCTACCAATGTGATCAATTTCATTTGTTGTTTCAATGGTGAACTAATTTAAACGCAGCTATATCCGCCCATTATGACATGCAATCATTATGTCTATGTGGAGAGTTTTCCTTGTTAAGACGATGGGGAAAGTTTTCAACCGTGAATGAAATTATCGCTCATAATTTTGTATTGAAAGGACTAAACTCTTGGAATTTGCATCCAAAGATTCTTCTAATTTGCAATATGTTTGTTTAGTCATTTATGTAAATTAGGAAAATGCAGTCAGGCCTAGTCGCTCCGCCTCTTAGATTGCCTTTACTTTTGGCTATTGGAATAACATAAGAATGATGACCACTTATTGTCCCTTGGACTACATAAATTTCGATATGAGTGATTGTTCGGTAGATTGTTCAATGGTTTCAGAGATCGAACTTGGGACATTTTTTGGTGGCCCTTGGGTAAATTAAATGGATCATCTCTACCCATTTTTTTCTTCATATTGATTGTTTATATCCAAACATACCAATATTGATTTGGGTTACATTGGCCTCTCTGTTTTGAACTGCGCAAGAAAATTTGGTAAACCAGACATCCAATCAACTGATGCACTCTAGAGAGCATAGCTAGTCTTCGCAAACTTCAGAGTTATTAAGATATATACGGAACGGAAAATGATAAAAGCACAAATCCGTTGTAGTCTAGTTGGTCAGGATACTCGGCTCTCACCCGAGAGACCCGGGTTCAAGTCCCGGCAACGGAATTTTTTTGTTTTTCCCAGTGTTGGCATCCTGTATAATAGTTTTTTGTTAGCCCTTCAGGTTGCCAAATGTTATACTACAATGGTAGGGTACACCTACACAGACGTCCAAATCCGTTGTAGTCTAGTTGGTCAGGATAGTCGGCTCTCACCCGAGAGACTCGGGTTCAAGTATAATGGATTTTTTCTTAGCCCTTCCAAATGTTATACTGCAATAGTAGGGTACACCTACACAGACGTCCAAATCACAAAGCCTGGTACTAACACTGAAGAACAGCATCAAGGTCATTAAAATCATGGCGATTATTTGTGTTTTTTTATATAGCCTTTTTTTTCTTCTTCAGACAGAAACAAATAGCAACACATTACACATTGATGACGACATCTACCACAAGCAACCCCTAAAATAAATTTCAGAAGAAAGCTAAGAAGCAAAATACGGCCAACCCAACAAGGACGACAACATTATTGTATGAAAGAATGAACATAACTGAGTCCCTCTTCGGCTAACTACCTTGCTAGCCCATGTACATGTGAACGGAGAGCGCTAGCAGGAAGACAGCGATGAAGCAGAAGAAGAGGAGGGAGTGAACGAGAACGGAGATGCCGCTTGTCTGGAAGCTGCTAAACTCGATGAACCGCTTCTTGCCCGGCAGCTGGAACAGCAGGCCTGGAGATAGCAGGATGAAAAGGACAACAGAGATGAATACCGGAGCCCAGTCCGCCATTGTATATCTTGAATGAGGAGATCAGTTTGCTCTCAGATTTCCTTTTTTTTCTGTACCACTGCAGGGATCGACTCTCTCTATGTCTATATAAATGTTGAAAGATTGCCTGATCTGCTTGCTTCCTGTTCCCAATCCTTTACTAGATCACCAGACCTCTGTCAATTTCCTTTGAGCGCCCGATCTGCAAGCAGCAAATCAAGTGGCGTACTTACGTTTCTTTACCGGTTGCTGTCGGTACGTATTTATATACCCACGCTATCTTCGTATGGTTACGAAAGGTGTACACTTCTCGCATGCATGCACGTGTTTAAAGGTACGTCAAGGAGATTAACCAAAGAAGGGCCAGGGATCGATGGCATCAAGCAAACGAGTTGCAAAGATGCCTTGCCTATTGGCGGCAGTTATCTCCCTTTCCTCCGCCGCCTCTTCCATCATTCTATGCAAATAATTGACAACTTTTACTCCCTTCTCACGTGAGGTGAGATGGGACGGCAAGTTAAGAACTTTTGGTAACCACGAGTAATGCTTTGCAGTTTCTATGCATGCCTTTGTCTATTATACGCGCAAGAGTTTCACTATGCAGCTCAAGGTCATAAATTGTTGACAATCCTCACCAAACCTCTACCTCCTACCTAATTTTTACATATGAGTGTCAAGCTTGGACTATCGTGTTTATTCTCTAACTTGAGGGGGAGTTTGTGTCACAACACTAAAATTTCAACCTAAACAGTGATTTAAATTTCATATCAAATGATAGCTTACAAAATTAAAATCTAATGGCCCTATGTCAACTCCAATTACACAAAATTAAATAAGGTGTGAATCTGATTGGTTCCAATAGAGTCTTAGTGAACTATTTTAAGTATTTAACCCTAGTTCCAAGATCAGTAAGGGTTTTGACACCTATTAATCCATTTGTAATTTACAAAGCAACCTATAACTTGAATTGATCGGTAAGTGAAAACCAAGGTTTCAAAGTGAAATTGACCTATTTTTTCCATAATATGACCCAATAAATTTTAGAAAATATTAATATAATAATATTTAATTCTCCTCAAATATTTGGGTCTATGAACCTATTTAGATAAATCTATATTTTAGGTTTAATTCTTAGTTGTCTTCATGTGGACCAGGTTTCCCTATCAAGGTAGCAGTATGACTGGTTTGGACTCCTAATCCCAGGCACGATTGGACTCTGGGAGTCATCCCCTCCACCCGATAGATACCCCTCTATGACCGAATATTGATCAGAGTCATCTTCCTTGAACTCCTTACTCAGTAAACTATAGACCAATGATTCCATTTTCTTAGCTTCCACTCATCGAGGAACAAAAAACAAACCCTAGCATGATGGGATCTCATCACTCATGAAGATAATTTATGTATTATATCATTTTCATTCTATAGATTAATATCTTTTTTTCCTGGTATTATGTGCCTATATCTAACCCACACCCCACCACTAAGTCGCCTCCAAAAGTGTTCAAAATCATTTGTTTCTCTCCAATTACCCTACTTCTCTAATCCCAAAACCCCCTCCTCATCCAAATAACTAGAGGTTTGGCGTGCAAATCTAAACTCTGCAACTACTTCTAGGGTTCCCTCCTCAAGTCCTCTCAGTGATTCTTGGACATGCAGTTACGTGATATACTTAGTACCTCATGATTCCTCTTTTATGACTTCTTCTATTATTTCTTTAATCTTGACATCTATTCAGGGTTGTCCTTCACTTTTTTGGTTAATTTTTATCAACTTTGACTTCCCTGGATGATTCTAAACACCTTCACGGTTTTTATTTTCCTTGGTTTCCCTCCTTGATGGCTCCCAACCTTCACCCATGCCAAATAATAGAGTAGGATCCTTTTGGACATCCATGCACCTATGGCTTGTGTAAGGGTTGATGGGGCCATCTTGGGGAGAAGAACGGGATCTAGGTTGTCCTTCAACGTTGGATCCCACTAGATTTAGATCAAGTTATCCCTAGAATTGAAATTCTACTAAGTAGTTTTTGTGAATTCAATTAACCAAACCATTGTGTGTGTTATATTCCCCACTTTACCCTTAGAGTATGCATTGACACATCACGATGGTGTGTAGAGTATGCATTGACACATCACGATGGTGTGGGTTTTTCCTGGGGTTTTTTGTTTGTTTGAGAAGGCATCACGAAGGGTTTTCATGTGGGATAGTTTCATGTATCTATCGAAGATTGATCCACCTAAGTTGATTGAGCCTAATGGATGGATCAATTAACTACATTAACTAGAATTTTTAGCTTAGTGATTATTCAGTCCTAAAAAATATGTAATAAATCCTTCTAGTGCTAGAACAATCTATTAAAATACATTAACTAGAATTTTTAGCTTAGTGATTGATCAGTCCTAAAAAATATCTAATAAATCCTTCTAGTGCTAGAACAATCTATTAAAGTACTCATGGTAAGGTTTTTCAAGAGAAATCAAAATACATAATTTTTAGATATTGATTCTTACTTAATAGATCCTCCTTTTCATAAACACACATAATTAGGATTTAAGATGATGCTTAAGGTAGATTTTAATATATATGGTGTTAATTTCATGTCTTTTACAAATCAATTATGTTTAAGCATGACTATACAAAGGATTATCTTTGCTTATGATACGAGGGTCA
This sequence comes from Alisma plantago-aquatica, assembly GCA_963693085.1. NCBI lineage: Eukaryota > Viridiplantae > Streptophyta > Magnoliopsida > Alismatales > Alismataceae > Alisma > Alisma plantago-aquatica. Next base: position 1,343,859,394 of record OY856412.1, on the reverse strand, counting down.
TTCCTTTGTGTACAATTTTTCCGCTAGTTTCATGATATGTATGAATTGTAGATTATGATCTCATATATTGCTCAATTTCATGGAAATAATGAAAATATTCACTATATATCATTTCCATTATGCTTGCTTTTATGTAAAGTCCTATCAATATCATTGTATGCATGATGGAAGTATGATTATGGATCAAGATACCATATCAAAGTTTAGAAATTAACTTAGTATTAGTGAAACGTTCATATTTACGTCAAAATCTTGTTCATATTCAAGAGGGAGAAATCACAACATGTTTAAGACCAATTATTAAGTCAATGTTAATGTAAATGAATGGAAATAAAATATATATGATATTCTTGTTTATCAAATCAATCAAGGGAATTCCTAGAATCATGTGCTCTTTAGTGGATAATTTTTAAAGGGAGGTTCATTGACATGTATATCAATTCAATTATGGATCCAGTGATTCAATATGTTCAAGAATCCATTTTATTAATATATATATCAAAAGATTTTTATTCCATGTCTTTCATTTATGCTTCTTGTGTGTATTTATGATATGTAGCTTATTGATGTATGTCTTTGTTTTCACATGTTTGCGGAATGAGATGTCCCTGGATTAATGAGAAAAGGAGTTTTGATGTGAGCAAACCAAGTTTCCTGGACTTGTCCTGCTGGGGTGTCATCTATGAGTCAAATGATCTACTATCTAGTACATAGAGGTTTTTTATGTATCAGATTGTAGTTAGCATTTATGTATTAGGTTCTATATGCAAGTTCAAATAGTTTTCATTATAGGTTTTCCTATCAAGAACAATTGTGTGAATCTACTTTTATCAATGCATGGTGTTTTTTTATCTTGTTGGTTTGAGTATCAAGTTGTGTGGCATTCCTTAAAGGCAACTAACCCATGTTATGGACATCATGGGATTTGATTCTATTGGTGTGTATATCCCTAGAGGGATGTTATAGCTTGTTATCAATGCCATACGAAGATGGCCTCTAGGATAATATTCATATGTTATTGTAGTTCCCTCTAGAATGAATATATGAAGTCAATAGATATGCATAGATACCCATACATGATTTGAGAATTGGGTAAATATAAGGAAACCAAGGAAGAATCATATTTTTCAGGTTTTTTTGTATTAGAAATATAAATAGTGGTACATGGTTATATAGTATGGATCCTATGACAGAATTTAGAATGTCCTCTCTTTTATGATTGGTATTAGACAACCACTAGAAAGCAGCAGAGGTCATTCCATAAGAATAATAGCGTATTATATGTATCTTACATTTTTACTAGTTCATGTGGTATGGAGCATGTGCACTATTAGGTTGTTGGAGAGTGGAGAATAAGATCTTGCATATCTAGGTATTTTTCATTGTCAACACATATTAAGTGATTTTAGAAAGATGGATAATCCAAAATACCTAGAGTATATAGTTACCTAAACCCAATGCATTTAAACTTTGAAATTCATCATGGATGTCAAGGTTATTGATGAATGATGATTCATTATGTTTTAGTTGCATTCAGATTTAGCTTTCAATATTTTGTTTACATTATATTCCATATTTCACTTATTTTACATTTTGAGTAGTTTATGCAATTTGTTGGTATTTAATGTATTTTATGTTTTATTTGTAGGATTATTGTAAGATTGATAAAAGTTGTATATATATCCCTCCATGGAAATCCAATAAGATGATTAAGGATTGCATATCCTCACTCCACAACTCCGACAATTGGACTGAGGATTATTAGAATATAGATGGTCACTAAAATAGCCATAACTTCCATATACAAACCCATAATTGGATTATTTAAATACCACTAGATGCATAATTCAATTACCTTTAAAGAGGTATACATATGATATAGGATATATAGAAGACCCACCCTTGAATTATTTTTTGAATCATGCCACTGGGTTGTAGGCAGAAGAATGGGCAGAAAGTGGATCTACCGATCAATGTTATAGATCGATTAATCGGAATTCATATTCAATTGGTCAGTAACCAACAGGAACTTTTATATAATTACAATCATATGACTGGCTTTGTGGGTCTGTCGACCTGCCTAATGGTAGAAATCTTTATCATTTAGTGTGTCATTTGACCAAGAGAGGGTTGGTCGACCGAAAAGTATATCCCAACACTAAAATAGCTTTATATTCCACATATAATGTTATAATTGACTGATTCAAGTTGTTCTGTAAAGTTAAATTGATTATCTACACAATGAATATATTTACTCACTAATTTCTATGCACTGGCCATACCTCTAGTTTCCCAAAAATCATGTGATTGAAATCTACAACAAATGGCTAACATCTACTAGATTAATATGGATGAATTTGATATTTTGTGGGTTGATACAAAAGCTTTTTGAGATAAATCTAAGTCAATGGTTTGTGACCTATTTTTTCTCATCCACAATCCTAATCTTTTCTGAGAATAGTCGAAGATGAGATTTGATGCCTTGACATTGAGACATGCTCTGCCAGAAGACGTGATCGAAGATCGCAGCCATCGTTCAAGGAGTTGTGAGGAATCCACTAAGCTTATCCTCTAAGATGTTATCTTCTCCATGAGCTTCTTCTTCTTCTTCTTCTCTCTCTCTCTCTCTCTCTCTCTTTGTATCATAGAAATAATTAAATAATAGACCCTTTATTGAGACATGGGGAGTATCCCTACTACCCATATTAAGTTTCTATATTGTTAATTGTTAATTGTTATTTATATGAACATTTGGATTGATTATTCTATTTTTTAGAGCTTCTTTATATCCTGATCATCTATACTACATAATTGTTATAATCTTAGATATAGACACTTTGAAATATAGGATTAGAACACAAAATTTTATGTTGGACCCCAAATTAGACGATGGGAAGGTGTCCTCTAGGGCGACAGACTAAGGATCTGAAGGTAACATGACCTCGAGCCTATATGGATATCCATCCATGTGGATCTGATACTTGAAATGATATGCAATCCCTTGGACCCAATCAAGTATCCATATGAAGAAATGGTGCAATATTTAGAACATTTACATAGATAGTGATGATTAACCTCTCCATCCTGGTAATTTTATCATAGTGTAAGAATTATTTCTTATTAGTTTGATTTATTTTCCTTGCTTAGTTAATGTATCTAGTCAAAAATATTCACAAAATTATCTTTATTAACAGACTTTTCTCAATTATGACTAAGTATATAAATATTTATTAAAAGATTTATCATTGGAGTTTGATCCTTAATTGTACTACTATAAGACTTGTCTACTTGTGGGTGGTGTTTTCATGCTATTGTTTTAGTAAAAGCTAGGATTTCATGTCTTCGGGAATCTAAGGGATAGCAAAACACGAGATCAAATTTTAGCTCTTTTGCAGGGGAAAATGGGAATTTATGGGTTGACACTTTATTAATATTAAGTTAGGACTTTTTTCCTTTTAGCTTATTTTTTATAATTTTTTTCTTTATGTTTTCTTAGTTTTTTTGTAGTTTTCTAGTTTTGTTAACTCCTTCATTTGTAATATTTAGTTTGGTTTCATAATTTCTTTTATCTTAAACTCTCTAACCATTTTAGAATTTTGTAATTTATTATATCTATTATTTTGTATAAACAAAAAATATCTTCCTACATTAGACTATTATTTTCCTCTCTTGAGCCTGATAATTGAATTGTGTATGTTTTAAGCACTCAAATCATATGCAGTGTTCAGCACCACAACTCAAGAAATACCAAGTATGTGGATATTAAAACCATACATAAGTAATAATCCTCAATGTTTATCATTCATTTGGTTCACTCTAAATCTAGAGCACACCTTGGGATCAAGGAGTCAAAAGATAAGAAAAGGAAGATAGCGTCCTATTGGAGTTCTTCAGAGTTGTCATGACTAGAGCAGATTGCAGAAGTCAAAGACACATGGATACTTCTTTCTTCTCTATTAGTGGCATGATATCTCCTCTCTCTTCTTATATTTATGTTCTTGACATCACTATGAGAGAGTAGACCTTCTCATTGGGGCATATAGAATAGCCCCATTATCCATCCTCTATCTTAGTTGTTATCAACTAAATTTTTTTGATTGAATTAAATATGTAACAACCCCACCTCTCAGTAACCCCCAATTAAGGGAGACCAAGAGGTCAGAGTCGTTAACTCCATTTACGTATCAAAGGTTTGACAAATAATCAAAAATAATTATCAAATTCTACCAACTAAACTAAAAGGCTATAATAAAGTAAAACTTTGCATACCTTTTTTTCCTTTCAAACTGAGGGTAACTACTTATATCCATAATTGGAGTCTATTCTAACTAATACTCCTTTGTAATATAATCCTCATTTAAATCCACATATGCCACTTTATTGTTTGTTCTTTTCACTTGTACCTAAAACGCCGACAAACAAAACGTCAGTCGACATAAAGCTGGTATGTGGGGGAAACAATAATCATGCAACTATGATAACAATGTAATCATCCAATTATCATTTAACAGCCAAGATTATGTTTTAAGCAATACTACTCAATCCTTACCTATCCCCTATCTCTGTGTTGTCCCTACAGTGGACCTGGATGCTACCTTCCTCATGGTAGATCCCCATTAAACCCCGCATGATCCTACCTAACAGGTAGATCAATATCTAGGGTTGAGTTGCATGGCACTACCCATAGGTAGCCCAATCCCTAACTCATGGTTTGCTAAAGAGTCGCATGGCACTACCCATATGTAGCCCAATCCCTAACTCATGGTGACTTGATGTACCTACCCCATTGGTAGCCATGTACTAAGTCATCCAATGACTTGATGGACCTACCCCATAGGTAGCCATGTACTAGGTCAAACTATTAAGCCACAGACGGGACTAGGATCTGAGCTAGTAGGCACATATCTTAAGTGACAGTCATATCCACATTATAGTTTGCATGAATTAAATTCATCCAACAGTTTAATTCAAGTCATCGAGGAAAACTTTGGAAAACCTCAAAAAACTAATTCGAGATATTCATAAGCGTAACCACATACCTGTCAGGCAGATTTGAGATAGAATCCACCAAGAAGGGAAATCCAATCAAGAAAGTACAAGAATCCTGAAATCACATCCAATTCCTTTTTATCAAAATCTATTCAAACCATCTTACTACTTAAGGTTTCTATTCCTTTTTAGGATTTCTACCTCTTTTAGGGTTTACTTTGCAATTAGTGATTTTACTTCATTTTACTCTTTTAAACCCTAATTTCTCATCTATCCTTCATGAAAGTTATTAAGGTTACCTTTTAATAACATATAACCTTAATTTCAGAAACAGCACAATTAATCATCAATTAAGTCCATTAAGCCTCTTTTACATTAAAGCTACCATTTTTTATCCTTTTAATCCATGACAGAATGATTATGCTCATTATCATCAATTCATAGTTCATTATGATCTAATTTACATATGAACTCTATTTGTCATTAATTCTACCTTTATCCATTAGAAAACCCTATTTACTACATTAAGGGTATTTATCAAAAATTAGGAACTTTTATACTCGAAATAGCTTAAAATCATCAAAACTTAACTTCATTCATGATTTCAAATAATTAAAGCCATTAAGAGTCGCATTTACCAATATTAGGGTTTCAAGGCCCCTTTAAGCACATAAAACTCTCAATTAAACTAATTACGTGCAAAGTTCATCATTTTTTATGTTAATATATATTTTTACAATTAACAGGTTAATATCAACTTTAAACACCCATTTAACCCTTCCCCAAATCATTAATCACTAAAGATTTGGGTTTTGCATTAATTAAACCATTAAAGATATCATCTTTACACACTTTTTGAATTGCACTCAGTATCAGGCTTCAATTATATTTTTAATGGATTCCCCTTTTTTCCGAGCAACTTTCATATTTTATGCATATTCATCTGAGTTACTATTAAGGAGATATGATTTTTGTAATAAAACCTTACTTGGGCCAATAGGAAGGTGCCACGTAGCCTTTATACAAGCAACATGTTTGCTTTGGGAAAACATTTCAAATTATCGACTTTGCCCTTACTTAAGTGGCCTGTCCTTCACACGCTAGAGGGACGTTTCCATCCAAAAGCCCAAGGGTCGTCTTCAACCTTGCTCCGACGGCCTGCTGTTGTCCTAGCCATGGTTGGGCGTGGCTCCTCTCCTCCCCTGGACCCCGACGGCGACCAGAACTTGTTCCATTCTCTCGGACACCCTCTTCCGCACCTACAGGTGCCGTAAACTACTTCCATGGGGGAAGAAAACAGGCTGGGAAGACCTACAACACAGCCACCCTATGCAGCCGTGCTGCTACTGCCACAGCCAGCTAGGGTGAGGGGATGCTCACCCAAACACCTCAGGCCGTTGTGGAAGCGGCAAGGCTCTCTCGCAACTCCCTCTTGTAGCCTTGTGGCTTTGAAAACATGTAGCTTCTCTTTTGTTAGGGTTAATGGATGAAACCATGGAAGAAGAGGAGAAGATGATGTGTGGGATCTTCTGGACTCGGCCCCAGGTCTTACCCCTTATATAGGGGAGTGTAGAAACGCCCTAGGATGCTTGTCCTCGAAGCAACCAATCCCTCTTTCAATAGGAATTCAATTCCTTCATGAAGAAGCAAGTTTCTCTCTCTTAATCATCTTCTTAAAACAACATATTCATTGGACTTTTAGGAAAACGAAAATCCTCTCCCTTATTCTCTTTAGACTTGCCTTTTAATTCATTGGCCACGAAATTCTATTTTCATTTAGTAGAAAATACTTCCTTTTTAGTAAAGCCACCAAAATCATTAATAATGTATCACATTATCCTCTTATTTTGCATTATTGGTATTTTCTCTTTCTTTCTTCTTCATTGGGGCTCCTTGGACCCCAAGAAACTCCAAGATTTCGAAATTCCTTTTTAAGGATACTTATTATCCTTCTAGATGCATCTATTTCTATTATTTCCTCATTATCTTGTTTTATTTCTTATTAAAATATTTCCTTTTGAGGATTTCTCTTTATTTCTCTTTTATTTTCCTCATTGGTATTCCTTTTAACTTTAGGGATTCTTGGGATATGAAATTCCATCAAGGATAACTCAATTATACCTCTTTTCACTTATTTTCCACATTTTATCATTGTTTATAACTTCTTTCTTAATAAAGAAATACTTAATTGGTCTTTTCTTTTCTTGGTGTATTATCTTTGCAACTTTGGACACCTTGGGACCCAAGGAACCTAAGAGGAACGAAATCCACCTTTGTATTACATACTTTTGCCTTCTAGAGGTTTCTACATTTTTCTTTTCTCCATTTCTTATTAATAATGGAGTTCTTTTTGTCTCTTCCTTGTTATTGGTCCCAATAGCCAATAAAGCCCACAAAATAACCATCAACGCTATTGTAAACGAAATCCATTTATTCAAAACAAATTATATCTTTATTTGTTCAAATATCTTTAATATGAGAAATCACATTTCTCACCAAATGAACCCAAAAGTTGAGGTTGTAGCATCCTTCCCCTCTTATAGGAATTTTTCCCTCAAAATTCCATCAAGCAAACAAACATTTTAGGATAAGACTTTTCCATGTCCATCATTGGCCCCTATGTGTCTTTGCCCTATCCATGGCGCTTCCAAAGAACCTTTATCATCACATATTCTTTTCTCTGAGTTCTTTCACCTTGGCATCTATAAACCTCACAGGTGACTCAAGTCATTTCAGCCTCCCTTGGGCTCACTAGGTTCATTGATCCACACATGGTCTGGGTACCTCACATAGTGCTCAAAATTGGACACATGGAACTCATCACACATCACATTATCCTGAGGGATAAGGGCAAGCCTAAACTTCTTCACCAAACTATGTCAAAAGAACCCATGCATCGAGGACTCAGCTCTCTTAGCTGTAGCTTAGAGGGGTCGGATTTTCATGTCACATATTCCCCCACAGTGAACTGCATGTCAGTCTACTTTGCATCAGCTTACAACTCATGTCGTCTTTGGGCTCCTTTCAGCCATTGCACGATCAAAGTGACTTCATCTGCACACAGTGTGGTCCTTTCTTGACCTTCGTGAGGTCCTTTCACCAACATCTTCTTAATGAAGTGGTGACCGACACATCATCCCTTGCAGAGCTTCTTTACATCCCGACACTGGCCATGGTGGTTATCATCACATTTTACAAAAGACAAGAACTGTCTCTATGTATCACCCTGAACGTGCACACATGCTCTCATTAGACCCTCTAGTATGGATTGTACTAACCCTTAGCTAGGGGTGCTAGACTGTACTAACATCGAGTTCTTCATGCACCTACTCCCACTTATGGAAGTGAATTTTTAGGTTATACTCAAGAACTTTCAAACTCGCATCACGGTGTAGTTGAAGCATCTCTCTCATGTGTAGTTCAATCAGATCTGTCCCTTGACAGTACTCTTTCTTTCTTATGTCATATAGGTAAGGCGATCTACCATAACCCATATTGCATCTCGACCTTCCTTGGTCTAGGGGAGACTTACCCCAACATCCATAGTGATGAACTCCCATTCCCTCTTGGGAACTCTTTATTCTTTATATCAATGCACAGAGTTACTGGTATTCGTCCTTCACCTCCCGGCTTGCATGGCCACATATCACATGCAACTTCCTCTTAAGCATCCAAAGTACCACTGTCACTTACTATCTTCGTAGTACCAAGATATATGGTGATCTTAAATCATGATCTCCCACATTGTCATGATTCCTTAAGATGGATTCCTCGGAAACCCTAAACCACTCTAGTTAGGGTTTCATCACCTTCCTTTTTAGAGAAGTGCATCTGAGGTTCCACAACCATCCTTTCATTGCACCAAGGACTAAGCTGGCTAACCAAACAACCATTAACTTGATCAACCGTTATTGTTACATCTGAGTGTTAGCCAAACTTATCTCTTTTTCCAACTAAGGGTTAACCTAACAACCTATTCACATCCTTAGGTGTTGGTACAGTTCAAGACATACACCTCCATGTATTCCACTTATTATCTCATCTTAGCTATAACTCTATCTTCATCAAGAAAACTATGAGCTTATTCTCTTGGGTTTTCAAACTCAACCTTGTATAACTAATAGCTCATGACAAAAACATCCTCATAAGATGACTACCTTAATACCCTTGGTGTTTGTATACCATTCATGTATCATTCATTCCACAAGGGCATGTTATCATCTCTGTCCTCATACTTCATAGCAATGTTCCAACTCACATCATCTTTTATCCTTGGTGTATGGTAGGCGTATTGTCCTATCTCTCACTCCCATAAAAAGAGGAAATAAGCATTTGGCTACAGTATAAATACAAAGTTCTTCCTATTCCAAGAGTAGAGATGGTACATCCCACCTTGCCAGTACACCTTTAAATCTAAGTTGAAACGTACATCTTATGCCTCTATATCACAACATCTCGATATCAAAGTTATTTCCATAGAAAACTGGTATCGAACCCACTTGGGTCCACACACATCCCTTGGTCATCTCCTCTAGGTCTATAGGGTGCCGGCACTTTTGGGGTCAACCCTCTTCCCTCATACATCTAGAGAGTGACCTACTCATCTGTCCTTTGGGTCCCATGAGTTCATGAAGGTGATCAATCTCCTAACCCATGGCCCTCAGACAATGATAGTTATTACCTCCCGACCCTATGGTCATGTGCAACTAGGGAATTGGGCAACACCTACTTCCATCGATCTTATCTCTACCTGAACCTAGGATAGACTTAGGATTCTAGCATAGCACATGTTCAACTTAGAACCTTACCCAAGCCTTCATCATCTCTCTCTGCATTCATGGGCTAATTTTCATCCTTTCATAGGTGTCATGGCAACATGCTTACCTTGGTCAGGCTCCCTCACTGGTTACCTCCATGGTAACACATCCATATGCACTTTAGAGATGGTTATCAATGGGTCTACAGGTTCATTCTCATACCATGTACTTTTCACTTAACTTCTCTAGATCCTATGAGACCTCTTCAGGTTTCCTCAAAACCCACAAAACTGGTATACATCCTACCAAAGGGTCCCTCTCCCAGGATGGGAGGAAACTACAACTCTTGACAACAAGGTCACAGACATCCTTAGGGTTTATATACACATGAGCATGCTTAACCTAGTAGCTACTAAGGCACAAGCAGACCACCTACTAAACCATGCTAGGTCATACTTGTTCTCTTTCCTCAACACGGGATCATGACCATACATTCCCATGTCATCAACTTAGTTGTGAGGGGTTCATCAAACATACCTTAAACTCAAGAGGTTTTCTTTTTCCTCTCAACATGAGGAGTACCATGCTTGAAACTATAGTAATTCAAATCTCATCATGATCATCATGTGTGCCACTTCCCCTCTTATAGGCCTAGGAACCCTAGGTTCACTTCTCTGATGTCTAACTGTCTACTCAACCTCTTAACCCCAAACCAAACATGTACAAGGTATGACATGCACTTCCTATCATCCTTCTACTTGAGCAACACTTCAGAGTTGAGTCCTCCTCAAGGACAAACAACAAGGTACAAGGCCTCACAACCTATTACTAAACCTCTTCATGGTTTAAGGAACTCTTCTTCTCATCTATATCAGAGGTATAGAGGTATCAGCAGTCTCATCCTCTCTCTAGGGTTTGGTTCATCTAGTGGCTACCAAGATACCATCAACATGAGGCAACCACTATCATCCACTTAGGTCGCATCATCCTCAACTCCCCACTTTTCCTCATAACTCAGATTCGAGGCTTCCAACCTTCTTGCTTGGGTCCTTCTCTCTCTCTCTAGAGCTAACTCCACAACCATCCTTATACTAAAGGTCCTCTCTCTACGAAGATGGATCTAGATCACAAGCATACCCCTACGTGGGTGAAGTCTAAGCTCAAACTTATGTTTGTTCAAGGTTATCCCTAGCCTTTTATGCTTATCTCATCAACTTTCCAACATACTCCCCTGGCCAGGGTTTTAGCACAACTGACGTACTATGGGTTCCTACTATGCTATGCTCATATAATCCCTCGGGGTTTCCGTAGGTTCTTCACTAACCTCATCAATGAAGGAACTACCCTTCACTCTAACATGCACGACCCTTTCCAGGGTTGGGTCGCCAAAGGTACTCAGTCATCCCACTTCTCATGGATCATATGGCATCCAAGGCATGTCCATCCAAACACCTGGTCTACCATGACATTTAACTCATCATGCCATCTCTCTCTAACCTTCACTTAGGGTTAGGGTTAACATCATTCTCAAAGAATGTGACAGGTCTCCACTTTTAATTGAGGTCTCTACCTCTAAGACTAACTCTCTTTACTTATCCTCCTGACAAGAATGTCTAGCCTCAGATCTCACCTGAGGGTATGCAACTTATGTCATACGACCTAAGCATGTATCTATTCTTTTATGCTTAATCTATTAAGCTTATGTCCATGACATCTTATTTACATGTTTTTTATTAATTTGGGGGAGGATTCCTTAAACCTTATCAACCTTACCCATACCTCAAGAGGGTAAGGAAAAGAGAGAAAACCCAATCCGTAAGGTCCTTAACATCATTTTAGTTGAGAATGGATGAACAATATGAGAGAGTCCTAAAGGTATCTTATTTCGAGTCAGATCCTAAGACATCGGCCAGGCAATCACACTAATCCGGGAGTCCTTGTATTCCGATTAGCGGTGCGGATGAAAATCTTGCCAGCCCCCGGACGTGATCCTTTTCTAGACACCTCAGTCTTTTGTAAAATCCTCTAATAACTCCCTTGGGTTCTACGGAGTTTGTAAAATTTAATAATTATTAAAGATTAAATGAGGAACCTATGCTCGGATACCAAATGTAATGACCCCACCTCCCAGTAACCCCCAATTAAGGGAGACCAAGAAGTCAGAGCCGTTAACCCCATTTCTGGATCAAAGGTTTGATAAATAATCAATAATAATTATCAAATTCTACCAACTAAACTGATAGGTTGTAATAAAGTAAAACTTTGCATACCTTTTTTTTCTTTCAAACTGAGGGTAACTACTTCTATCCATAACTGGAGTCTATTCTAACTAATCCTCCTTTGTACTTTAATCCTCATTTAAATCTACATATGCCACTTTATTGTTTGTTCTTTTCACTTGTACCTAAAATGCCGACAAAAAAACGTCGTTCAGCATAAAGCTTGTCTGTGGGGGAAACAATAATTGTGCAACTATGATAACAATGTAATCAGCCAATTATCATTTAACAGCTAAGATTACATTTTAAGAAATACTACTCAATCCTTACCTATCCCCTATCTCTTTGATGTCCCTACAGTGGACCTGGATTCTACCTTCCTCATGGTAGATCCTCATTAAACCCCGCATGATCCTACCTAACAGGTATATCAATATCTAGGTTTGAGTCGCATGGCATTACCCATAGGTAGCCCAATACCTAACTCATGGTGTGCTAAAGAGTCGCATGGCACTACCCATAGGTAGCCCAATCCCTAACTCATGGTGACTTGACGGACCTACCCCGTTGGTAGCCATGTACTAAGTCATCCAATGACCTGATGGACCTACCCCATAGGTAGCCATGTACTAGGTCAAACTATTAAGCTAAAGAGGGGACTATGATATGAGCTAGTAGGCACATATCTTAAGTGATAGTCATATCCACATTATAGTTTGCATGAATTAAATTCATCCAACAGTATAATTCAAGTCATTGAGGAAAACTTCAGAAAACCTCGAAAATCTAATTTGAGATATTCATAAGCATAACCACATACCTGTCAGGCAGATTTGAGACAGAATCAACCAAGAAGGGAAATCCAATCAAGCAAGTAAAAGAATCTTGAAATCACATCCAATTCCTTTTTATCAAAATCTATTCAAACCATCTTGCTACTTAAGGTTTCTATTCCTTTTTAGGATTTCTATCTCTTTTAGGGTTTACTTTGCAATTAGGGTTTTTACTTCATTTTACTCTTTTAAACCCTAATTTCTCATCTATCCTTCATGAAAGTTATTAAGGTTACCTTTTAACAACATATAACCTTAATTTCAGAAACAGTACAATTAATCATCAATTAAGTCCGTTAATCCTCTTTTACATTAAAGCTACCATTTTTTATCCTTTTAATCCATGACAGAATCATTATGTTGATTATCATCAATTCATAGTTCATTATGATCTAATTTACATATGAACTCTATTTGTCATTAATTCTACCTTTATCCATTAGAAAACCCTATTTACTACATTAAGGGTATTTATCCACAATTAGGAACTTTTATACTCGAAATAGCTTAGAATCATCAAATCTTAACTTTATTCATGATTTCAAATAATTAAAGCCATTAAGAGTCACATTTACCAATATTAGGGTTTCAAGGCCCCTTTAAGCACATGAAACTCTCAATTAAACTAATTACGTGCAAAGTTCATCATTTTTTATCTTAATGTATCTTTTTACAATTAATAGGTTAATATCAACTTTAAACACCCATTTAACCCTTCCCCAAATCATTAATCACCAACGATTTGGGTTTTGCATTAATTAAACCATTAAAGATATCATCTTTACACACTTTTTAAATTGCACTCAGAATTAGGCTTCAATTATATTTTTATTTGATTCCCCTCATTTTTCTGAGCAACTTTCATATTTTATGCATATTCATCTGAGCTACTATTAAGGAGATATGATTTTTGTAATAAAACCTTACTTGGGCCAATAGGAAGGTGCCACGTAGCCTCTATACATGCAACATGTTTGCTTTGGGAAAACATTTCAAATTGTCGACTTTGCCCTTACTTCAGTGGCCAGTCCTTCACACGTCAAAGGGGCATTTCCGTCCAACGGCCCAAGGGTCATCTTCAACCTTGCTCTGACGGCCTGTTGTTGCCCTAGCCATGGTTGGGTGTGGCTCCTCTCCTCTCTGGGACCCCGATGGCGACTGGAACTTGTTCCATTCTCTCAGACACCCTCTGTTGCACCTACAGGTTCCCTAAACTGCTTCCATGGGGGCGGAAAACGGGCTGGGCAGACCTACAACACGGCCGCCCTATGCAGCCATGTTGCTACTGCTACGGCCAGCTAGGGTGAGGGGATGCTCACCCAAGCACCTCAGGCCATTGTGGAAGTGGCAAGGCTCCCTCGCAACTCCCTCTTGTAGCCTCGTGGCTTCAAAAACACACAGCTTCTCTTTAGTTAGGGTTTATGGTTGAAACCATCGAAGAAGAGGAGAAGATGATGTGTGGGATCTTCTAGACTCGGCCCCAGGTCTTACCCCTTATATAGAGGAGTGTAGCAATGCCCCGGTATGCTTGCCCTCAAAGCAACCAATCCCTCTTTCAATAGGAGTTCAATTCCTTTATGAAGAAGCAAGTTTCTCTCGCTTAATCATCTTCTTAAAACAACATATTCATTAGATTTTTAGGAAAGCAAAATTCTTCTCCCTTATTCTCTTTAGACTTTCCTTTTAATTCATTGGCCACAAAATTATATTTTCATTTAGTAGAAAATACTTCCTTTTTAGCAAAGCCACCAAAATCATTAATAATGTATCACATTATCCTCTTATTTTTCATTATTGGTATTTTCTCTTTCTTTCTTCTTCATTGGGGCTCCTTGGACCCCAAGAAACTCCAAGATTTCGAAATTCCTTTTTAAGGATACTTATTATCCTTCTAGATGCATCTATTTCTATTATTTCCTCATTATCTTGTTTTATTTCTTATTAAAATACTCTTTTTGAGGATTTCTCTTTATTTCTCTTTTACTTTCCTCATTGATATTCCTTTTAACATTAGGAATTCTTGGGATACGAAATTCCATCAAGGATAACTCAATTATACCTCTTTTCACTTATTTTCCACATTTTATCATTATTTTCAATTTCTTTCTTAGTAAAGAAATACTTAATTGGTCTTTTCTTTTCTTGGTGTATTATCTTTGCAACTTTGGACTCCTTGGGATCCAAGGAATCCAAGAGGCACGAAATCCTCCTTTGGATTACATACTTTTGCCTTCTAGAGGTTTCTACATTTTTCTTTTCTCCATTTCTTATTAATAATGGAGTTCCTTTTGTCTCTTCCTTGTTATTAGGCCCAATATCCTATAAAGCCCACAAAACAACCATCAAGGCTATTTTAAATGAAATCCATTTATTCAAAACAAATTATATCTTTATTTGTTCAAATATCTTTAATATGAGAAATCACATTTCTCACCAAATGAACCTAAAAGTTTAGGTTGTAACAAAATAGCTCTTAATTTGATTTATACTTGACCTTTGAAATGATCTCTCAATTAGAATGTTTATATAATTCTGAGCTTAGTGATAATAAAAATTATGTTTAGATTCCTAAATGGATGCATAATAATTCGAAAGGGATCCTATAGGACGAATGAATTCTGAATCATGGATAATGAGAACTTGAGCCCATGGGGAATTCAGTCCATGTGTAATTTGCATTTCAAAAGGAGGTGAATTTATTTGGTCCTAGTTTATTTTCCAATATTATTGAGTTGTAACAGTTTGGATAGGTATGTAGGTGAAATTCAAATGTCTCATTGTTCTCTGAATATTGATTTCAGCCCATCTTTCAATATGTTCTTTGCTTTGTAATCTTTGAGTTCAATCATTAGTCTATAATCATTCTCAAACAAACAATTTTAAATATTGTTCTTAATAATTGGTTCCAAAGGAAATTTCCTAAAAACATCATCTTTTGGGTTCAACCATTTACTACACTACAAAGGATCCATACACTTGTGGGTGAGTTAGTTGCAATTTTGATAAAGATTTCAAACCTAGGATAATTCTTCTAAGGAAGTTTGTGTCTTCATAAACTCACATTAGATGTGCCAAGGGTTAAAGTTTGTGGGGCCATTTATTTCATCAAAGGTAAGATTGGATATGATCCTTGAAATATTTAATGTTTGAATATGATCCACGATCAGCAATAAGGATACCATCTTAGGTATTAACAAGTAGTAAAATAAAGGAAAGTGGGGTTCAACTACAGTATATAGGTAATGAGTGGTCTACATGTTAGATTGTGTTTGTTGATACTCAATGTTTAGAAGCTAAAAAATCATGCTATTGGTTTTATCATCTATTTAGAAAGAAGTTTGAGGGAGAGTAGGACATCTATCACTATGTCATCACATAGTGGTATTAACCTAGTGCAGGGGACCACTCTGAGTTTCCTGATCATGCCCATGACTGGAGCCTTGCTTGACATCGGCTTCCTCCTTGATGGAAGAAACATGGTATACATAAGGTGAATTAAGATTAGAACCTCAGAATGCTATGGCAATCGAATTAGTCTAGAAAATGGGATACAATAAAAATGAGAAAAACTAATGAACATACAGTTAAATTTGGGGTATATCTGATATTTTCTTTATAAATTAAGTTACTTTAGGTAGAATTATCTAAAACTAAAGGTCATTTATTCTTATAATAACTTAAGGATTTAAAAATGAGAACATCGTTATATTTTCATATCATTATCTCAACTATGATTTTGGAGTAAAGCTTCATCTAGTTACATATGCTTATCTAATTTTTTTCATAGTCTCAAGTTTTGAGAAGACAAATTCTTATCATATTTAACCCGTGTAGATTTTACTGGGTCATATTAAGATTTTTTTTGGATAATTCACATTGAGCCCTTGTATGTCACTTATAAATTATGGTTATACTTTGCGTGTGTAAATTACAAATGGAATAATAAGTGTCCAAACCTTGACAATGTTAGTAGAACTATGAATAATATGCAATTGAGTTAAATAACACTCAATTGATGTCACATGTCAATTAATTTAATGAATTGGAATTGACTTAGGGAAATTCCATTTCAAATTCCTAAGCTAGGATTAAATCTCATGATTGCTAAGGAGGATGGAAATTACCAATGTCTACTCTGAGACAACTCGGCCATTTTAGTTCTATCCACCCATGATTACTTCATGGAAGTGAACCTCATCTACGACCTCAATGGCATGGGCATGCACATCCAAGGTTACATGAGGGAGCATTCACCCATTGATGGTGAAGTTCCTAAGATGATGTCTACAAAATGTAATGCCTCCATGGAGATGAATGACAAGGAGTATGACCCCTACCTACCCCTTCTACATGTCACATGAAGCAGTATGTTCACCAAACTGTAGGGCCATCTGGACTATATCGCTTCATAAATCTCTAAGAGAAGCTAGACCACATAAAGGGTACACATACCTAGATGGACTGAGAGCACATGTACCTCATATAGAAGGTTCACGAGTGGTGGAACACAGGCCAAGGTGACTACTAGAAGGCACATACTTAGTATCTCAAACTCTATGCATGAAAGACATATCCTTTCCCTGCCTCTCACTATTGGGGAATCCAGCAAATTGAGCCGCCACAACATGAGGACCCACCCAGATTCTCCATGAGATAGAATTCGTATGGTTGACCATCTTGTGATTCATTTCAAGCCCCACCAAACCAGACCAACCCTATGCCTCCAGAACAACCGCCACCATCAAGTCAACACAACAACTAGTGGCATTTCCAGCAATCTTCTTTCCCCATATTCTTGATTTAGAGTTGGTTCAAGGATGAGAAATTTATAAGTCTAGGGTGGAGGGAGGGTGGTATGTCTCCATTCCACCCTTTTATATTTCTTTTCCCATAATTTTCATTCTAGATTAGATCTATATCTATTTCCTTATGTCATTCTTTTTTGGAATTTACATGGTTATTTGCATGTAATTGGCCATTATCTAGTTGACCTAGATTTAGTTTCTTACACGTTTTGTTCTACATCAATCATCAATGTACTCCAATTTGAATGAAGTGAATCCTTTTTTAAATATGAATCACAATAGCCAATTCTAGTACCTCTCTCATCCCCAGTGATCCTAATAATATCACTACCTAGAAAGGATGGCAATTTGTATGGGATTGAGAGGAATCAAATTATAGCATGTATTTTGTTTATCAACATGAGCTTCTTATGGAATTGTCATTACTTTATAACTTACATGATATGATTTAACT
Source organism: Alisma plantago-aquatica (assembly GCA_963693085.1). Taxonomy (NCBI): domain Eukaryota; kingdom Viridiplantae; phylum Streptophyta; class Magnoliopsida; order Alismatales; family Alismataceae; genus Alisma; species Alisma plantago-aquatica. The sequence goes on along the minus strand of OY856412.1, from coordinate 1,343,841,337 downwards.
AGTTCTTGAAGTTTTTTCCTATGCTCTAAGTTCCCAATTACAAATTTCACAAGTTTAGCCCTAAATACACTTCCTTCACCACCTTCTTACCTCATCCTTCACCAAAAATAAACCAAAAATCCAAAAAGAATGTGCTAGATTCCAAGTTTAGAAAGGCACCACTCTCTTACCCCTCTGCTTCTTCCATACACGTTGTATGTAATAGGGGCATACCACAATATTGAAAAGAAAAAAATGCAATTTACATAATTGCTACAAAAATAAAGCAATATCGAGTAGAATAGAGGAGAGATTCAAAAAATTTCCTTCCATGCCTCCATTAACTCTAATTTCTTCCCATGGGGCTGAAATCACCCCATATATGACTTCCTTCATAGAGAAAATATATACTTGTGTAAATCTCATAGGAATATGCAAAAGCTTATAATACAAGAATGATATTATGATTGTGATGCACATCCTTTGATATTGAAACTTGTTTTTTAATGCAAAAGTCATTAGGTACTTGACATCAATCAACTGTGATGTCTGTGTTTTCATCATTGGCATTACTAGGATGTGGGTATAGTTGAGGTAAGAAGATATTCCACTGATGATTCCTCCCTGAGAGAACGCAAAGGCCTTGTTCCATTTCTATTGATTATGCAAATGATCTATGAGAGTGTTTCCCCAATTGTAGGGACCATCATTCAGACATACCACAAGATGTAGAGATTAGATGTGGTGATGCCACCGGGTGCACCATTCTAACCAAAGATCATGCAAGATAAGATTTTGTGGAGTTATTGGACTATCGGGCTATTAATTTATTATGCCAAGAACCATGTGGGAAGGAGGGAAGTTGCATGTTGATCTCTGCCTAAAAATTTTCAATGTCAAACTTCTTGGATGGGCATTTATGATTTCCTTCAATGTATTTTTCACAGCACTCCTTGTTGATGTAAATGACGAGAACAGTGTGATCATTGTCTTCTATGTGTTCTTCCCTGAGCATGAGGAAAGAGCATTTATACTTATGATCACAACTAAAATGCTTTGTGAAAGAAGCAAGGATCTCCAAGTTGAGCTTCTTGAAGACAGGCCAACAAGAAGATGTGTGTGGTAGAGAATGAGCATCCAGGGAGCACAGATGTCTAAGGCTATTAGCATCTTAGGGCACACAACTACGTGAGCTACACTCCAATGGCCTCCATGGAATTGTAATGCTTCTTGTGCTCGACTATGACAAGGTCCTTGTACTTGGATAAAAGGGGAAAGATGTGGGTGGGGAAGGTGGGAGGGTAGGCTTGTGGCTTGCTCTTAGCCTAGGATGATTGCGTTGGGGGAAGATTAGAATAAGTGCATGTGTTTTGGGGAATGACTCCCCAATGAGCATTGATGTCATCAATTAGTTGTTCAAAGGCAACTGCATTGGTTGCCATGGCCTCCTTAGCAAAGGCTTCATTGTCCCCCATATCTTCAAAGGCATGTTTATTGTCTGTCTCACTTTGCTTCCAGATATGGATGTCTTAGTGGGACCAGTAGAGCGTGATTGGGGGTGGAAGTCACCATTATGCCATTGTCTTTTCCCTTCTTAGAGTTGAAAAGGTTTAGCTTTTATAGAAGCTTGCAGTTGGATCCTTTTGACAGATGGTTTGACCCTCTACCTCAAATATGGGACTTAATGGTGTCTGTCAAGCTTCTGATCAGGCAATCAAGGGAGGTGATTAGTCGATTAGGGAGGAAGCTTGTAACATCCCAGGATTTGAGGCCTCAGATAAAATGATCTTATAAGGAATGATTGGACTACCCATATCACCAAGTTGCACCTCCTTTTTCGGGAGCCCATCTCTAAAGAACTCCATAGTTAAGCATGCTCATCTTGGAGTAGTACTAGGATGGGTGACCAGTCGAGAAGTTGACCCCGACTTGTGCATTAGTGTGGATAAAGCATGCAGTTAAGGCTAGTGTTGGTCTGTGGGGCCATTCGTCATTCCTGAAACTCTATTTGAGCCATGGGCAGTGGGTCCAGTCATTACAAATGGTATCAGAGCCAATTCCCCTCCAGTAGGTGGGGCCCACATGGACATGGCATGCCAGTCTTGAGTCGTGCGGTCCAGGCATGTAGGAAAGGGATGTCCATGGTTGACGTGGCCACCCTTGCGCTGGTATTCCATGATCAGGATCCGGGTGTCCATGGGCCATTATGGGTCTGCACTGAAATGGGGAATATATTATGAGGCCTTATAGTTGAGCCTTGACGAGGACGTCAAGAGTCTAAGTGGGGGAGATTGTAACATCCCAGGATTTGAGGCCTCGGATAAAATGATCTTATAAGGAATGATTGGAGTACCTATATCACCAAGGTGCACCTCCTTTTCTGGGAGCCCATCTCTAAAGAACTCCATAGTTAAGCGTGCTCTACTTGGAGTAGTACTAGGATGGGTGACCAGTCGAGAAGTTGACCCCGGCTTGCACATTAGTGTGGATAAAGCATGCAGTTAAGGCTAGTGTTGGTCTGTGGGGCCAGTTGTCATTCCTAAAACTCTACTTGAGCCATGGGCAGTGGGCCCAGTCATTACAAAGCTTGCATTTGTGATCAGCTAGTTGGGCATTCAAGGAGGCTGATTTGGAAATCACAAGTGGGTTTGCACCCTATGGATAATTGATTAGGTGATCAGGGAGATTTGGTCAGTCAATCATAAAATGATCATGGATTTTGGATGCTTGTAGATTAAGAGACTAGGTACATTTATTGGCTAGTCATGGAGGGAGTTCTCATGCATGATATGGAATGTGGGTCAGGAGATCAAATGGTTTTGTTCATCCAATCAAGGGCTAGTGCAGACATCTGTGGTGTTGCTGCTCAAGCTATCTATTCAGGTCAAATCAGGTGATCAATAGTGTTGGTGTGTCACCGCAATGGTGAAGAAGGGGATACTTGATGCAGATCTCAGGAGGCCAATTGAGAATCCACAAGAAGGCAATTGATGGTGCTTGGTCAATCTGAAGAAGGCACGGTGAGTGGGCAATTTGTGTGTGGGTGCCAAGGCATGATGGACAGACATTTGTTGGGCATGCAATCAGTCATCCAAGGATTGAGGAGATGAAGCCTCACATCAGAGTGAGTAACTGAGAAGAAGAAGGGGTCATCGATTGCTAGGGTAAGGGGGTAATGGAGAAATTGATGTTATCCCCTTGCCATCCTTGATTATAAAGGTGTAGGGTCGATGATACAGTGAATTGGAGTGACCAAGTTGGATGGTCGTGGTTTGGCATGATGACAAAGCTTAGATGTTGGTTGGGAAATCTTAGCAGTGTGCATTGGTCTATCAAAAAGTACTTGGCTAGTCAATCAACTGGACTCCAGTTAGCCTATAGGCATTGAAATCTTTGAAATTTCCCCATGTTGATCATCTGATCAATAGGCTTGGTCATCAATCATACTTAGAAATTTGTTGGACAAGAAGTTAGTGACACTTTTGAGTTTCAACTTGGTCTAGAAATTATTGTGTTTGATTGGCCAATCCCCATTAACTCTTTTGTTCTAGTGGTTACTTACCATTTTGAACCCTTCTTTGGTGACTGGTCTACAGTCCTGGTCGAGCAATTAAAAATGTGAAGAGAATTTTAGCTACATGTAGATTGTTCAAATAGAGAGGACAGTAGGCCATTCATCCTATGGTTGACTCCTATGCAAAATTGGAGCTATGTGGTCAGTCGATTGGTGAGTCCAGTTAGTCGATCAGAGGATCACCAGGATCTGTATCAGTTAGAGATAGCTTGAATGTAAAATTCCACTAAAAATAGATCAGTCAAACATTCAACAATGAAATTTAACTAGGAAAATAAAGTAATAGGATGGAAATGCAATATAACTAGTTCAACAAAATCAAAACTAACTAGAAACCATTGGGTTGACTCTTGACAACTACCATATTTATTATTTTTTCTTGATGCCTAGCTTCTCATATTGTAATTAGATTGGTAAGAGGGAGTGGAATCACTTCCTTTGCTACAAAATATTCATGTTTGATGTGTATTTCTACTCAGTGGTCATTCACAATAGATTCTCCCTTGATCATGTCACATAGGATGAATGAACCATGTGGTTAGATCTTCTTCAAAAGGTGTGGCCCATGCCATTGGGATCTCAATTTTCTAAGAAACAATCTCAAGTGGGAATTTTAGAGCAAAACTTGATCTCCCACTTGAATGTCCTTCCGCTTCAAGTGGCCTTCGTGCCATAGCTTGGTCTATTCTTTGTACATGTGTGCATTCTAGTTGGTAGAAATTCATAATATCTCTAGCTCTTATAATTAGAGAAGGTGCTTCTCTCTAGAGAGAGACAATTCAAAATTTAGAAATTAGATTGCCCATCCATATATGTGCTCCATCTCAATTGGGAGATGGTAAGACTTGTTGTAGATCAACCAAACTGGATTAGTTCCCAAGGGAATTTTTAACATAGTCTGGTATGCCCATAAATCATCATTGTGATTTAGAGTTTGGTATGCCCATAAATCATCATTGTGATTTAGTTCATAGTCCTCCATTGTTCTTCCAACTATCTTCTCAAGGATGGTTTTAATCTATCGATTGACACATCAACTTGTCTTCTACTTTGAGGATGATATGGTGTACTTTTTCATCGATGAATGCCATACTTTTTTGGCACAAGCTCAAGCTTATTTACCAGAAAATGGGTTCCCCCTTTAGATATATTCGTGTGTGGTACCCCAAACCTAGGAAAATGACATCCTTGAAGAGTTTCATAATATGCTTGGAATTTTTTTGACTATGGAGATTGCCCCAACCCACTTCGAGACATAGTCCACTATGACAAGGATGTAGGAGTGTCTGCAAAAAAGTGGGGAATGAAACCATGTAATCCACTCCCAAACATAAACTATATATACCTCCTACCAAGACGTCAAAGGCATCTCACCATGCTTTAAAATGTTGCTAGATCTTTAGTAGTGATGACAAGAAAGAATGCACTCATAAGTGTAAGATAGTAGGCCAATAGAATCCACACTGGATAACTTTAAAGGCTATCTTATTAGCACTCATATAGCCACGTGTTGCGCCCAAGTGTCACTGCTCATGGATATTGTGCCCTTCTTCTTCAATGACACATCTTTGGTATAGACCATCAGCACCAAGGTGGAAAATATACATTTCATCACAATAGTAGTGCTTGACATAATGCAAGATTTTTTTCTTGGAGTGGCATGTGTACTCAGGGTGTAAAACTCATTCAACAAGGTAGTTCATACAGTCTACAAACCACAAAATTTTAGAAGATGTCTTCATGAGTTGATCTTAGGGAAAAGTTTCATTAATTGGGTTGATGTAATTATCAAAGAGGTGAATATGAATGATATGATCAGATACCATGTTATCACTTCTCTTCTTATGACAAATTTCCATTCAAATTCTTGTAACAAGAGGACCCACCTAATCAATCGGAGCTTGGCATAATTCTTCTTCATCAAGTAATGGATGGCAGCATGGTCCGCATAGACAATCACCATTGAACCAATAAGGTATGATATAAATTTGTTGAATGCATACACAATGATAAGCAGATATTTCTCATCCATGACATAGTTCTATTGTGCTTCATCAAGCATCTTAGAGGCATATATAATGATAGGGTCACAATGTTGTGGGTATGGTGTGGTTCATGTCAAAACCATAATTATACCACGTTAAAAATGAAACACCACGTCCACTATGGTGTTTGACATGCCATATATGCACCACCAAAATATCGTGGTTGACCACACCACGTTGTACCACATTGGGAAAAAACTGCTTATTATTCTTCATAGAATTATATGTAAAATTTGTGAACAATTTAAATACAGTAAAATAAAAATAACAACATAGAAATGTCAAACAACAGTGTCATGATCATATTAAATTACAAAAAACACCAAAAAAAATTTATGTGAAAGAACATTCTAGTTTCTTTTTGGAAACTAGTAGACACAAAATTAATCTTTTACAACTACCCATACTTTACCATTCAAAGTTCAAACACCATCCTCTTCTAAAATATACCAAGTATCCCCCTCACCAATATACATTTTTTCTTTTTTTTCTCAAACAACATTTACATATTTAAAATGTCTCCACAAGTATCTCTCCCCTATTAAGTCATCCTCTCCATTTCAAGCATACAATCTATGTTTTTCTGTATACATTTATTTGTAATAAGAGAAAATAAGATAATATTTAGAATTATGTGTAATGATATATTTTTAGGAAGAGGGAGAAGGATCAATTCAAAACTATTGGTACAGTAGGGTGGTAAAACATTTGAATAAATTATGGAAAAATATGACTACTAATAATGGATGTAGTTATCTCTTATTGATTCTCTCTTTCTTTCTTTTATGTCTTCCCATATTTTTTCACATTTATTTATTTGTCCTGGTTTTTTTCTTAATAACTACATCTCTCATTCAATACATAATAGTTCACTTATAGTAATATATCAAATTCTCACCTTTATTATCTAAATCTCATTTTCTAATTATTTGATCATCCTTAACACGAGTCCAAAAAGACAAGGAATTGGTTCTAGGTTATTGGACTTTTATAATTTATAATAACCAAATGTTCGAGACGCCCGCAACTAGTACGGGGTTAGAGTAGCAGTTCAGGGTCAAACACAGGAATGAGGAGAATAAATGTTTTATAATCTAAGTCTAATTTGGCAAAGTCATCGAAATTTTGATTGGGTAAAGGCTTGTTGCAAAGCGTGCATAGGTAACTAAAAGAATAAAGCATGAAACAAAAACTATCTCCAAAAGGGAGTTACCAGTAGAATTAAGGTTTTGGTGCTTTTTGGGGGTTAAACAATTCTTAAGAAGGTTTTATATTCTTTATATGGAAAATTAGGGAATTAATCCTAACGTTTCATGCATAACACAAAGAAAGATAACGGGTCTTGCAAACTACAATGATTTATACTTCAAACCTTTCTCTCTCAAAAAAGGTGTTGGGAAAAATCAAATCTTAGAACCCTCTCTCAAGGAAACTAATTAGATATTTCATGCACGAGATAAAACGAGAAAATCTCTAACTCTGGGTACTCTCATACTCTAGAGTTATACCAAGTTCAAAGTGTGTGTGACCTTCTTCTCTCAAAGGTGTTTAGGATAGGAATCATGATTTGGTAGCTAGTCAAATATGTGAAATGAAAGCGGGAATTTAGAAATCAGATGCAAGGGAAATCAATCAACGGAATAAATTCATATAGAGGAATGATGTAAGGAATAATCATTAATTTGCAATAATATGAAATGTACTCATTTGATTACAATGTGTTGTTGAATAAAGATAAATGATGCAAAAAAGGAAAGATAGGTACCGGTCTCCTGATTGAGGAAACGGATATGCATAGTAGCTAACACCTGAGACTAAGCTAGGTCGGTATCAGGAATTGATATTGGTCAGGATTGTGTCAGGTCATGACCGTATCGGGTCATGGTCATGTCGGGCTATGACATGTCGGGTCATGACATGACAGGTTGTAGCCATATCGGGCCATGACCATACCAAACTAGCATTATCCCAATTCTTGTCATCTTCATGTTGGGTTGCTCTATCTAGACCAACCCTCCCGGGTTAGAGGTCAAATAGAAACCCAACATGCTTGGAGAAGCTTCAAGGAAAAGAACTGACATCTCTCTCAAGGATAGTTCAATGTCCACCAGCTACTATGGAAATGATCCCTAAATGAGCCCTCCATCCTTCTCAGAATATGAGCATGCTCACCTAATGATCACTTGGTGGATCCTCAAAGCCTTAATAAAAGAGTCTCCTCTTTTAGGCCAGAATCCCCTGTAATCCAGTCGGCCTTCTCTATGCACTATTCAAGCTATTTATAGGCAGTGCAAATTTGGAGGTTCCATCTGATTGGTCTACGTGTCCCATGACATGTGACTCCGTTCTGGTTCCTGTGGCGGGCTGATGTGAATCCATGTTCTTGGATTGTATCTCTTTGTGACCTTTGTCAGTTTTTTTGATGTGGTTGATGATTGATATGGTGGTTTCAGCTTCTACTTCAATAACCACCATGGTTGTAGCTGTATCAGGATATGACCATACTGGGTTGTAACTACCCTGGGTAGCAAATGTTGTTGTGTTTCTATCATCTTGCGATGTGATCATCCCGCATTATAGTTGTGACAGGTTGTCATGTGTCAGGTTCTGGGTGTTCTGGGTTATGATCAACAGTCGATGCAATCATCCTAAGCTTGGGCATGGGGGCACTTCTACTGGTGTCGGCTTGTTGTATGCCGGTCTCTGCTTAGTCAGGTGTATCATGTTGCTGGTGATGAGCACAATATATTTTCCATATATAATATCTTTATTCAGATGGGCACTCTTTTTGTCATAAAGGGACGGAAAATCCTTCAAAAGATAAGAAAAGTTATCAAAAAGTACAGAAAGCATGTTTTGTCTAGTTATCTGAGCATAACGAGGAGGAAATGAAAGTTTGAGACTATTTTTAATATAAAATACAAGCTCTAACATCCACAAAATGGGTGTTATCAACCCCTCCAAACTTAGTAATTTTCTTATCCTCAAGCTATAAAATAGTTTCAAAATTTTCCGTAAAGACTGGTGCAAAAAAAGTATGTGTCAAGTTTGAAATGTCTAAAGAAAATTATGTCAGACCATGAGTGTATTGACCTTTCTTTTATTTTGATAGTGCAAAATTAATCTTTTCGTTAGACTTTTGTGCATTTCATATGAAGCTAGCTCTCACAGCAAACTTTATGTCATGGATAAGAAAAAAAAAGTGGGAATTTTGGGAAGGCTGAAGGCGTTTTGGATTTTTCTTGTTTTTCATTGGGTCATTCAAGTATGGGTCCGTTAACAGGAAAATGGTCCCTACAGTCCAAGCCGAAAGGCTTTAGAGCAGTAACTTAACATCTTGCGTACCATTGCCTCAGATTTGCCATACCTAAAAATGATTTCTGTTTAGAGAACAAGTGTGTTATTTTTGGGCTTAACTCTCATGTTTTATTTTCTCTCATAAGGCTTCTCCCTCTTTTTGGGTTTTTTGTAAGGTATGAGGTGAGACATTCACTGTTTGGGTAGCTTTTTTCTTCATAGATGCACATCTCAAATTGTAAGATTAATTTTTTACAATAAAGGAAAATTTATAGTCCTTGTGGTTTAAGACATCATTTTCAAGAGAGAAAATCAAAATATTCACAACCTTAAGTGCAGATACACAAACTGAAAGCTATACTAAGAGTTCCAATAAATGTGTAATTTTAACAGCTAAGAAGAAGATGGGATAAGTGTCTCTTTTAGTTACTATTCAATGTTTTTGTATAGTTTTAGACATGTAGAAAGACAAAGAAAAGGGGAAGATAAAGTGGTATGAGTACCTCCCTCACTGATGCTATGGGAATCACCCCCTCCAAACTTACCTCATACTCTGTCCCAGAGTGGTGTGGAGGTATAAGAAAGGGTCAGTATAGATCAATGAGGGTTGTTTTTCTTTTCCCCGCCAAAAGAGAGTATCTCCATGATGTATTCTCCATGTAAGCTATGATAATCGACATCATGGGAGTATTTGGGGCACTGGTTCAAAGCAGCAGCAGAGTATAGCATGAAGAGGCCACAGTCATTGGATAAAGGAATTTGTTGCAGACTGTGGTGATAGAATCTCAACCATCGAAATGCCAAGCTGCTATAGGGTTAGCACTATATGGCTTCACAATATCAACCACCTCATGATAGAATTTCAGTGCTAACCTTTCAAGAGGTGTCTTCGATTCTGGGCCGAAGGCAAGCACTTCAGTCACATGAGAATCAGAATTTTTATACAAAATGCCACAATAGATACTTGTGGCAAGAATGAGAAGTGTCCAGTGGTTATCATGCAGCATAGGTAGAAAAATGTATGGCAATAGATGTTCTTCTAGCTATTGTTAAAATAATTTTCATGCTTTATATTCATCATTGAGGTAGACATCGTTGAAGAGCATCGGATGTGTAATCCAAGCTGAGCCAATCTTTGGTTGTAAGATAGTGATGTAAGTTGTTGTGACTATCATGGAAAGGTATTCACTGGTCTTTACCATGTCTCTAAGATCATTAGTAGGAACTACTACAGAGTTTTTATCATAGATTACATATGTATTGTTGGAACCAGCAAGATATATCAAAATATGATTTACCTGCTCTTGAGATAAAGTATTGTAAGTGGCACGGTAAAAGTTGTTGATTGCAGTTTCAGATATGCAACTAGTTGGTTGTTCATCAGGAACTGTTGTTGAAGCGTCTGTGACATCCTGATCACACGGATTATGCATGTCCCTTAGCTACTTTCCAGATCTAGTTTGGTGCTGGAAACATAGCTACTGGTCTTCCACCCTTGGTTGGTTTTGATGCGGCGAGGAAGGATTGTTATTATCTAACTCCAAGAAGTTATCTAGGAGTTCTGGGTTGATGAAGAAACACTCGTCCTTGATCAACATCATTGCATATATTACCCTAAGCCAAAAGCAATTTGTGTCCTGGAGCTGCAACATATATCTTGAGTTGTTGAGGAGCTCCAAAGGCTTGCAGAATGATAAAAGCACTGTCTCCTCTCCCCAGATCTTGTTGGATAGGAAAATTTTGGATTCAGAAGAAGTTCCAACAACTGTTATGTTGTTGGATGTTTCTTATGATGACCCGGTGGAGCTTGAGTGGAAGCAGTCATACAGAACTATCTCTAGGGTGGAGCAAATGATGGTCTTGATGGGGAATTTCATCTCCATAGCAGTTGTACAAGGAGACGTGATGACAGAGTAGATTTTCTATACAAAGGAACCAGCGTTACCTATGCTTGTGTGGGACTAGCACTAGCCTGGGATTTTGGTCTTCGATATATATCAGCATATCCTCCACAGGCGGTGATTTGGCCATCCCAGCAAGTAGTTGTCTGGCTAGAATAGGGGTGGCACTGTAGATTGGCCACATGCTTGTATTTAGAATTATATTTTTCATAATAGCACTCTCAAGCACTTGAAAAAGAAGTTTTCTGACTATGGCTTCTGGGAAAAACATATCCTTGAATGTTTTTTTTCGTACACAGAAGTATCTGATGTCCCATATTATGGTTTCTTCACTCAGCTCGGGGTTTAGAACCATGTTCACTAGACGTTGGTCACAAATGGTGAGGTGACCAATAGTGCATCTGTCGAAGTCAGGCATGTCAAATTTAGAGATTGTTGAAGGTGCAGCAAACTGTTCTTCTTCTATGTTCTTCCTCTGAGGGGGTTGTGTAGATATGATGGTGTGTAGGTCATCCCCTTTTCCTTCAGAGGAGTTTTCTGTGATGTTGGAAAAAAGTCCATCCAACTCTTCCTTGTTCATAAGTAGAGAGATTGTTGTTGCAGTATCAGTGTTTGTTGGTTGACTCCCTATTAGACTGACACAGTCTATTAAGTCTGGGAGGGGTCCACTAGCCGTCCGAAGGTCCTTGAGGACTTTAGGAATGTCATTCAAGCCCCATTTGGGCCGGTTTTCTTCTGTGAGGTGAGACCTTGTCTTGATTCTAAAGTGTCGTATTCCTATGCCATCCTCAAGATCTCAGAATCAAGAAAGGTGGGGGTCGACCCCATAGCCACTCGTGGGATGTTTTGTTGGACCAACAATATTATCTCTGGCTGCTTCATCAGGGGGCGTGGATGAGATATGGGACAGCCCGCTCGAGCTAGAGGAAGATGAAGGTGATTGTCTCGAGCGGCGAGATTGACGGTGCTTGCTCCTTTCTTTATGTCTTCATTCGATTGCATCAAGACACTGGAGCACAGTTTGCATCATATGGTTGAGTGCTTCTAGCTGGTTAGGAAGGTCGATCAAGCTCAGGATCTCACATTCTTGCATTCCTAGCTACCTTTGAAATGCCTGAATTGATGAGTTAGGGAGTTATGGGTATTGTAGTGTTTGTAACTTACCTCCCTAAGATGCTCGAATTCATAACTAAAGGTGTGCCCCAAAGGGGGAAGGTGAGCTGGTGAGCGGGTGTGGGTAGTGGTCTTGCTCCTAGATGGGGTCGTAGGAATGCAGTTTGCTGACCTTTCTCTCTAACGAGGGGGGAGTCCAGAATAAGAGTTGGCTCCCTGTCAGCTTCCTTTTGAGGTAGGGGTGCATTATCTATTGTGGTGCCCACCTCTATATCAATATGTGGAGAAGAAGACGTTATATGTTGGAGATCTGCTGTGTTGATTTCTGCTATATTTGTTGTTGGTAGGATCTTTGGGGTGACCGGTTGGACGTATGCTTGTTCGCTTGTATCAAGTGATTGATCCAGGAGCTGGACAAACTCGTGTCACTTTCTTGAGGAGTTTCTCCGTGTGCTCTGGGTTGATCCACTTGTACGACTGGTGTAACCTGTGCGGCCTCCATTTTGGGGATTTCTTCGATGCTAGGCATTGGCAACTCATGTCGTTGAGTTGTCATGGTTATCACTCGCCTTTTAGCAGTTGTCTTTTTGTGAGCAACAAAAGGCATAAGAATGATACTTTGGGTCGTTAGTGATTGTAGTTCATCTGTCATGAAGATCAATTTCTCCGTATTGTAAGGGGCGCATACTGGAAGAGGAAGACGTATGTCGGTTTTTGTGAATCTATAGAACAGTTGTCGCTTGTTCTTCTTTAGAATGCCAGCTCGAGTCAGAAAATTTATGTCAATCCTATCATCTCCTTAGGTATGTGAAAGGTTTCGGGGTTCGCTTGGGTACCCAAGACCCACAGCGATCAGGTTGACGAGCCCTTCCATGTAGTATTATTTTCTTGCCTCCTTGATCAGATGCAATTTGTTCATCAAGAAGCGCCCCAGATTTATCGATTTCCCAGTCACGATGCACCATATGACCTATAGATCTTCAGTATAGAGGTTGTTGGTCTCATACTTCATGAAGAGGGCATGGGCGATGATCTTGTAGATTATCCTCCATAAGTAGGAGTGTACAGCTGCGACCTTACATATTGGCTTGAAGGTGGGCTCACCGATCATCTTCTTCCACAGTTGGACTAGATCAAAATCCTCATGTTCACCCATCCTCACCCCCTCATCCAGTGCTTTCTGATCTTCTTCATTGTCATTGATGATTTGGTTGATCATCCTTTCATAGATCTCATAATTGGAGTTGTAGAGGCGGGTTGTAAATTTGTCTTCTCTGCCAAACTCGTTGCTTTCCTTAGGGGTGTTAGGCACCTTTTGGAGAGAGGAAATGAACTCCTTTGTCAGATCTGTGTAGGAGTGTGAGAAGGTGAATAAAATCTTATAGAGATTGGTTTTTGTGAGCACGACCTTCAGTCTATCATAGATGTCGATCTGATGGAAGGAAGGTTTGGTCGGGACAACTTCTTTGATAGTTTCATGTATCTACATTGGTGTTCCTCATCCCTTTCCCTGAAATGGCCCAGAGAGTGAGATAGGACTTCGGAGCCAGCCTCTGAATCTTGAGCAGTTGTTATTTCGTCCTCATGATGGGGCCTCTTAGCTACAATGGAAGGATCAGCTGTAGATGGGTGGTGTTTCTTCTGCCTTGTGGTAGGCATGTGGACTTGTTCCTCTAGTCCTTCAGTGGGGCTTCACTGCCCTTGTCCGGCTTGACCCACCAGGATCACCGTTTGCTTGGTGTGTGCCATCTATGAAAAACAAAGATTTGACATGTAACTAGTTGGCTGGTGATAAAGGAAACTTTAGGTATATGCATAATATATACATATATATGTATATATATTTATATTATATATATATATGTGTGTGTATGTATATATTATATATATATATATGATATATATTTATGATATATATACTTATTATATATATTTTTTATATTTGAAGGTTTCAAACGGTCAAGATTTTGGTGTGAGAGAAAGGGCTAAGGCCGATATGGGGAGAGGAAAACCGATATGGAATGAAACCCGATACGTTAGAAAATTGTAACAACCTGATATGGTGTACCCCTATATGGGAGTGAAACCTGATACCAAAAAAGTCAAGCCTAACATTATAGCTAACTCAGCACATGGCTTAACCCGATACATGACAGCCAAGGCCGATATTGGGTAAGGTTTCTATGAAAGTTGGTATCAGTTTCGTACCTTGTGTTTTCTAGAAAGAAGTTTTCAAAGTTGACACACTCTGAAAGCCTGACATATTTCATAATTCGACACGAGTTCACTGGTCTATACGAGAACTAATCTTTGGCATGGAAATGAAAGAGTTTGTAGCCCAATACAGTTAACTTTCAGGGTATTCATAGTTCATCCTCTAAAGGCAGTGTAATAGTTGCCTTGGGTATGTGTCATTCATGCATGAAAAATGTCTTCCTTAAGAAGCCGAAAATAGTCTAATCACGTCATTTCGAGTGACTAAATGATGTTGATGTAGACCCATGAGGATTTTTACAATGTGTCGGGCTATGTTTTAAGGAAAACTTCAAAAGCTAGGATGCTTAAAACTAATATTGTAGTTGGCCTGACACGGGTAGCATCTTGATATGATCAGCTAACCCATCATTACACAACTCGACACAAGTCTTTTAGCAAGCCGATATGGCACTGGGACACAGGTTTGTAAACCCAGCATGGCGCAAGCCAATATGGATCTTTGAGAAACTTGTATTTTTAAACATGATAAATCATTTTCATTGATTTTCAAAAGTCGGTGCGGTCTATAAGCTAACTAACAAAATAAAAGTTGCATGTTTGTAAAACATCATTGGTGTAAGACTTGAATCTCGATCTCAGTTAGAATCACAAATCAAGGAAACAAAGGAAAAATGGTGGCCCAGAAAATGCAAGAGTCAATTCGTGTGGCTCGCGTATTGACTTAGGCCTCATTACAATAATGAAGTTATGAATGCTTGTTTTTTTCTAAGAAAGAAAGAAGCTATCCTATGCTAGGAAAAATAAACTTGGGTTGCCTCCCTAGGAGTATTATGTTTCTTGTCATTAGCTTGACATGCTTGGATAGGCTCAGGATTCAACTTTATGTTCATCAAGGGCAATTTCAGCTCGTCTGGTAAAGACCTCATCTTCATATAATCTTTTGACGCAGTGTCTGTTTACCGGGAAGACCTTTGTAGGATCATCTTTATCGAATAGCTCCATCATCCCAGATGGGTATATTTTTGCCACCATGAATGGTCCTTACCATCAGGTCTGCAATTTTTCCTGGAAAGAGTCGAATAGATGATTTAAAAAGTAGAACTTTGTCACCTACCTTGATGTCCTTTTTTAAATGGGAATCATGCCAAACTTTGGTTCTTTTCTTATAGATTCTTGCATTTTTATAGGTGTGGAGCCTGAGTTCTTCAAGCTCCAAGATCTAAAGAAATCTTTTTTTTTGTCTAGGGACAGGTCCATGTTGAGGCATTTGACGACCCAAAAAGCTTTGAGTTCCTGCTCAATAGGAAGATGACACTCTTTTCCATAAATCAGATGATATGATGTGGTGCCTATATGTGCTTTCTAGGTGGTCATGTAATCCCATAGAGTGTGTTCTAATTTAGTGGACCAATCTTTCCAAGATTTTCCAACAGTCTTCTCCAAAATCTACTTAATCTGCCTGTTGGAAACTTTGACTTGACCATAGGTTTGGGGGTGATAAGGTGTAGCAACCTTGTGTCTCACCCCATATCTCTTTAGCAACAATTCAAACTATTTTTCTGTGAAATGTGACCCTCCATCGTTGGTCACTATTCTAGGAACTCCAAACCTTGGAAAGATTATTTTCATGAAGAGCTTTATCACCGAACTGGCATCGCAGGTGGTGGTGGCTACAACTTCGACCCATTTTGATACATAGTCGACTGCTACAAAAAATCCTGAAAACCATTAGAGGATGGGAATGGACCCATATAGTCGATCCCCCAAATGTCAAAAATCTCCACCCCAATCCAATCAGACATTGACATTTTGTTCCTTTTCGAGATATTTCTAGTGCATTGACATTCACTGCATGCCCTAACGAAGGTATTGGCGTCCTTGAATAATGAAGGCCAGTAGAAACTTGATTGGAGGACTTTAGTTGATGTTCTTTCTTCTCTGAGATGCCCTCCATAAGGGGAGGAGTGGCATTCATATAAGATTTTTGGAGCTTCATCTTTAGGGATACATCTTCTGTAAATATTATCAACACATTGTCTAAACAATAAGGGGTCGTCCCAATAGTAGTTCTTCCAGTCTGAGAAGAATTTCTTCTTCTAATTGTAATTATCTTTGGTGGAAGGTGTTTGCAAGTGAGATAGGTATAGATGTTTGCACACCACGACCCTTCTAGTTCAACTGCCTGTGCAGAGTAGATGACTCCATTTTCATAACTTTCATTTACTGGTAAAGGTTAATTATCCTCTACCCTGATTCTTGAGAGGTGATCCGCAACAAAAATTTTGGTGCCCTTTTTTCGACAATTTCATGGTCAAATTCTTGTAATAACAACACCCAGCACAGTAGTCTAGGCTTGGCATCTTTTTTCTACATTAGATATTTGATTGCTCCATGGTCTGTATATATTGTCACCTTAGAACCAACCAAATAAGAGAGGAATTTTTTGAAGGCATATATAATGGCTAGAATCTCCTTCTCAGTAGCGGTGTAATTTATTTGTGCCTCATCCAACATTTTACTAGCATAGTAAATCACGTGATGTTGTCTCTCCTTCTTTTGTCCCAATATTGTTCCTATTGTGAATTTGTTGGCATCACGCATCAACTCAAAAGGAATGCTCCAATCGGGTGACTGAATGATAGGGCTATAAATTAGGGCTTCTTTCAGAATTGTTAATGTGTTATAGCATTCTCTAGAGAAATTGAACTTGACATCCTTCATCAGCAGATTCAACGGTGGCTTTGATATTTTGGAAAAATCTTTAATAAATCTTCAATAATATCCTACATGCCCTAGAAAACTTCAAACTCCTATCATAGACATAGGTGGGGGAAGCTTTGAGACCACTTCAATCTTTGATTGATCGACTTCAATACCTTTATTTGATACCTTTGCCCTAGCACAATGCCTTCTTGCACCATGAAGTGGCATTTTTCCCAGTTTAGAACTAGACTTTTCTCTTCACACCTTTTCATTACCAGAGACAAATTCTTCAGATAGTCATCAAAGGAGCTTCCATAGATGTTGAAATCATCCATGAATAATTCCATCTTGTCTTAAAGGAAGTCTACAAAAATTGAGTTCGTCCACCTCTAAAAGGTTATGGGTGCATTAGAAAGACCGAAGGGAATTCTTATGAAGGCGTAGGTTCCATAAATACATGTGAACATTGTCTTCTCCTAGTCATCTGGGTGGATGGTGATCTGGAAGAATCTTGAATACCCATCTAACCAGCAGAAGTATGAGTGTTGGGAAAGACGTTCAAGCATCTAATCAATGAATAGGAGTGGAAAATGGTCTTTGTGGGTAGCAGTGTTTAACTTTTTGTAGTCGATGCACATGCACCATCCTGTCACTGTTCTTGTTGCGACCTCATTCCCATTCTCTCATCTAACAACAAGCATACCTCCCTTC
The DNA here is from genome assembly GCA_963693085.1 of Alisma plantago-aquatica. Lineage (NCBI taxonomy): Eukaryota > Viridiplantae > Streptophyta > Magnoliopsida > Alismatales > Alismataceae > Alisma > Alisma plantago-aquatica. The sequence goes on along the minus strand of OY856412.1, from coordinate 1,343,823,797 downwards.
TTTGGAACCACATGTACTAGGCTAACCCACATGCTATCACTAATGGAATAGATGATCCTAGCATCGCGGAGTTTGATGATTTATTTACTAACCACTTCCCGTAACTTCTCATTGAGTTTATATTGTGGTTGGACATACGGTCTAGCATTTTCCTCGAGATGTATCATGTGCATACATATGGAAGGACTCACTCCCCTCAAATCTTCAATAGAATAACCCATTGCCTTGCATCTTAGTTTTAATTCATCAATCAACTAGTCCTTATGTGCTTTGGTCAGCTCATATTTTATAATAACAAGATTCATCTTCTCAGCATCTAGAAATTGATATTCTAATCAACCTGGAAGAACTTTTAACTCAGGTGGTGATCTTATTGTTGGTTCTTTGGTAGGGTCTTTCTTGAGTGAGGCATATTTAACTACCTCAAAGGGACCTCTGATTCAACTAATTCTTCCTTGTTGAGAAGGTTTAGGAGACCTTCCACCTCAAGATCTTCTATTATGTTTGCATTGCTAGTCAAAGCATGCATCAAAGGATCAACTATAGCTATTTCTTCTTTTACCTCCTAAAAGAACTGTTGGTAGCTTTCGACAAACTAGGATGTCTCGAAGAAGGAAGGAGTCTTCATACTATCACAGATGTTAAAATCAATATGGTTCTCTCCAACCCTGAGAGTTATAATGTCTACTTCGACGTTGATGAGGGCCCTTCATGAGGTAAGAAAAGGCCGCCCAAAGATCATTGGACAATTAGCATCCTCTAGTGTGTCGATAAGAACAATGTCACAAGTGATGAAAAAGTGTCCCACTCTTATTCGCACGTCCTCCACTACACCCACAGGTTTTGTGAAAGTATGATCAGCTAATTGTATCCTCATGTTGGTGTTCACAATGTCAGTGAGCCCCAAACGTCTGGAAAGAGAGAGTGGCATAAGACTAACGCTTGATCCCAGATTAGCTAATCCCTTTAGATCACGTCATCTCTAACTTGAAAAGGAATTACAAAGGCACCAGGGTCATCTCTCTTGGTAGGCATGCTTGCCTTCACAAAAGATATGGACATCTGGGTCAACTTTACTATTTCAACGTCTCCTCCTCTTTTCTTCTTCGAAATTAGGTCTTTAAAGAACTTTGCATAGGTGGGCATTTCTTCTATTGCATCAAGAAAAGATATATCTAGATGGAGCTTCTTCACTGCTTCTATAAACTTCTCGTACCTCTTTTTCAACTAGGCTTTTACCAATTTGTAGGGGAATGGTATGCATGGCGCATACTTGTCAAGATGCACTTCTATAACTATATCATTGCTCTTCTTTTCCACAGTCCTCTTTTGCTTGGAAGTAGCTTCAGTAGATTCTTCTGTCATTATGTTTCTTTTTGGCACAGATCCTTCATCAGTTGTGGTCCTCTATTCAGTAATAGGGTGCAGCACTGACCTTGTTCTCAGAGTGGCCATCATCATGGTTTCATTTCCTTGTGGATATGCCTTAGTATTAGATAAAAGTTGTCCCCTTGGATTTTTTATACTTTGGGCTAAACTTGCCAATTGCTAGTCCATTAAATTATTATGTTTCTGAATTTCTCCGATCTGGTCTGGAAGTTCCCCATCTGTTGTTGCATTAAGCTAAGAAGATTAGTGTTGTTTATCAAGGTTTTGTGTAGTCGCTCATTTAGCTCATTTTGTTTCTTTGCAAATGACATGAGCTCAGTCATCATAGAAGGCTTTTTTTGGGTATTTCTGGAAGTTTCTCCCTTGTTGGAAGTTTGATGAGCGATGTTGAATTTGTGGGATTCCTGAAGAGTTTCCACCGACTAGTTGATGGGCATTTTCTGTTGCACTCATATTCCCATAAGAGAATCCAGGGTGGTCAGGACGTTTGTATTGGACGTACATCACATTCTCTATACTTTCGCAATTAGGTCTGCCTTGCTCAGAAGTGTATGGGCAATAACTGGTAGGGTGGTTTGTTTCACCATACGTGACACAGCTTCTGACTATTTCTTATCACATCTTGTTCTTGTAACTTTGATCCTTCAAATATTGAATGCCAGTCACTATCTTTTCTAGTTTGGATGAAAGGGCCTCCATGATTTTTGACTCTTCCAGAGGCATTGTTGATTATGTGTGATTTGCTAGACCTTTTCCGTATTCGCCATCTTGCTGGTTGGTCACAATATTGTCTATTATATGTCTGACCCATTGAGCAGTGACTCCCAGAAAGTCATTGCCTACTGTAGTGTTCAAAGATTTCCTTTCCCCTGTAGATAGACCATTGTAGAAGGTGGTAATTAAGCACGGTTCAGAAAAACCATGGTGAGGGCATTCACACTGGTAGCCTTGTAAGTGCTCCCATGTCTCATGCAAATTTTCAAAAACTTTTTGAGAGAACCGGATGGTCTTATTCTGGCACTTAATAGTTCTTTCGATAGGAAAGAACTTTGTGATGAAAGTGTTGGCAAGATAGTCCCAGTTCGGAATACTCCCATCTTGAAGGGTGGAGTACCATTAGTGCCTTATCCTTTAGAGCAAAGGGAAAGCACTAATTGTATATGTATGTTATTGGCATATGGTTGATTGTAAAAGTTTTTCAGGTCCTCTTGAAAGTTATCAGGTGGTTGTAGGGATTTTCTTCAGCATTATTTCACCCAAACCTAATAGTTGAAGAAAAGCGGGCTTCAGCTCAAAGTTAGCCATGTTAAGTGGCTATTCTACAATAGGATTTCTCTCCTCATTGGCCCTAACTTTGACGAATGATTGGAGAGACCTGGATTTGGGTTCTTGGTGTTCCATGTGTACTGAAGTACCTAAAATGTAATAACATGAAATGTAAATTTTGTAGATAAGTAATTTTTAGGTAAGATAATCATATACATATTTTTTTGACTAAGTGCAAGTAAACTCAGATTCATGAAATGGTGTTGGTTTCCTCGTCTCCAGCCTTGGATGTAGATCCAAAAAGACAAGGAATCAGTTCTAGGTTATCATACTTTTACCATTTATAATACCCTTATGTTCAAGACACCCGCAACTAGTACGGGGTCGGAGTAGCAGTTCGGGGTCGAACACAAGGAAGAGGAGAATAAACATTTCAGAATCTAAGTTTGATTTAGCAAAGTTGTCGAAAGATTTATTGGGTAAAGGCTTGTTGTGAAGTGCACATAGGTAACTAAAAGAATAAAGAATGAAACAAAAACAATTTCCAAAAGGGGGTTACCAGTAGAATTAAGGTTTTGGTTCTTTTTGGGAGTTTAACAATTTTTAGGAAGGTTTTATATTCTTTATATGGAAAAGTAGGGAATTAATCCTAATGTTTTGAGCATAACAGGAAGAAAGATAACAAGCCTTACAAACTACAATGATGTATACTTCACACCTTTCTCTCTCAAAAATGATGTTGGGAAAATCAAATCTTAGAACCCTCTCTCAAGGAGACTAATTAGATATTTCATGCACAAGATAAATTGACAAAAATCCCTAACTCTGGGTACTCTCATACTCCAGAGTTATACCAAGTTCAAAGTGTATGTGACCTTCTTCTCTCAAAGGTGGTCATGATAGGAATCATGATTTGGTAGCTAGTCAAATATGTGAAATGAAAACGGGAATTTAGAACTCAGATGCAAGGGAAATTAGTCAATGGAATAAAGTTATACATAGGAATTATGTAAGGAATAATAATTAATTTGCAATAATACAAAATTTACTGGTTTGATTACAATGTGTTTCTTAATAAAGAGAAATGATACAAAAATGGGAAAATAGGTATCGGTCTCCTTGATTAAGAAAACCAATATGCATAGTAGTTGACACCTGGGACTGAGCTAGGCCGGTATTAGGAATTTATATCGGTCAGGACCATGTCAAGTCAGGACCGTATCGGGTCATGGCCATGTCGGGCTATGACATGTTGGGTCATGACGTGACAGGTTGCAGCCATATCGGGCCATGACCATACCAGACTAGAACTGTCCCAGTTCTTGTCATCTTTGTGTTGGGTTTCTCTATCTAGACCAACTCTCCCGGGTTAGAGGTCAAATAGAAACTCGACATGCTTAGAGAAGCTTCAAGCTCTACACAGGGTTCCACGTAGATACCAACATCTAGCTCTATAGCTCCACAGCCTCCACCACCTAGAGATTCTTTCTCTATGAACAATATGTATGGGATGTTGTAGTCTACACATCAAGGACAATAGAAACATTTAGTCACCCTAGAAAAAATACACAGGGTCTAAGAGAGTCTTTTATACTAATAGTAGGAGATCTATGACGATGAGAATCTTCTCCTTGCCAACTTGGAGAACATGCACACACTCATACGGTGCATTGAGAACTTCTAGCAATGGCTCTATGAACATTATTGGATTTAGGGTCATTTTTCTAGCTACCCTCAGCCACTAGAGATGCCTTCAGACCCACCCTCATTCACTGGCACCTTCCCCACGCATGATTTTGAAATTCAGCCAGGAACATTCTAGCCTCCACCATTTTGAGAACACGGTACCCTCGTTCCACCTCTTTGTTTGAATTTTGACTATGGGCACATAGTCAAGTTCAAGCTTAGGGGGGTATTGGGACGTCTTTATCTTTTTATATTTTATTTTCTATTAGCTCATTTGTTTTTGTAGGTATAGGATCCACATCTATTGAATGTAAATCATCAAGGAGAAATGTGTGTCATGCTTTACAATAAAATTTAAAAATATTTAATTGATCATATCTTGTTAAGATGTCCAAAATATGAAAGATGGTTTCTATTAGATGAGTAAAAAAATTATAGGAGAATCTCTTATATAGGATATTAGAGAGTAAGTATATATAGAATAGGAATATTCTAGAATAAATAAAAAGGCTAATGTGCTAATAAACAAAGGCCCATAACACAATAATAAAGGAAAAATAAAGTCAGGAAAGTATATATACTAATACTCCCCCTCAAGCTGGAGTATAGATGTCAATCATGCCCAGCTTGGCCATCAGAGTAGTGAATCTGATCTTTGAATAATTTTGGTGAAAATATCTACAACCTGATCTGTAGTAGGTGTATAAGGTGTAGAAATCTGACCAGATAAGACAGCCTCCCAAACAAAATGGCAATCAACTTCAATGTGTTTGGTGCATTCATGGAAAGTGAGGTTGTTGGCAATGAAGATAGCAACTTTGTTATCATCATGCATTGGAATGGATGAAGCAACAAAAATACCAAAATCACACAAAAGACTGTGTACCCAAAAAAGTTCACAGGTGATGTGAGCCATGGCTCGATACTCCGCTTCAGCACTTGAGCAAGCAACTATAGTTTACTTCTTGCTTTGCCAAGTTACCACCTACAAAAGTGCAGTATCCAGAGGTATATCTACAATCTATCTTGCTCCCAGTATAGTCAGAAATAGAGTAGCCAATAAGATTACAGTGATCATGTTTCTAGTATAGCAGACCTTTGTCATGAGAACTTTTCAAATACTTCATAATATGGCAGAAAGCATCCCAATGGCATTGGTGGGGCTTATCTAGATATCTACTTACAAGCCCAATAGTATAAGTGATATCAACCCCAGTAACAATAAGGTAGATGAGTTTTCCAACCATTTTGTGATACTGATGATGGTCAGGATAAGGAGGAGAAGTGTTGTCATCCCATATAGTGTTGGGATCCAAGGGTGTACTAGCGGGCTTAGCCCCAAGCATTTTGTTCCCTGGAAGGAGATCTAAAACATACTTGCATTGAGATAAACAGAGACCAGAGGATGAATGAGAGACCTCAATGCCCAGAAAATACCTCAATTTGAATAAATCTTTGGTAATAAAGTGTGTTTCCAAGTATGTCTTATTAGTCTAGAGGCCTATAGAGTCACTTCCACATAAGATGATGTCATCAACATAGACAATTAGTACTACAAGATGAGAGGTAGTTTTCTTAACAAACATTGAGTGATCAGACTGAGAGTGACGGAAGTCAAATTTCTAAAGAATAGAACTGATCTTGTCAAACCAGGCTCGGGGACTTTACTTAAGGGTCTAAATTGCTTTGCAAAGGTGACAGACTTTTGAATACTCCCCCTGACTCATAAATATAGGAGGCTTCTCCATGTAAACTTCCTCATGCAGGTCACCACACAGGAATGCATTTTTAACATCTAGTTGAAATAAAGGTCAATTAGAACTTACGGCCAAAGAAATAAGGATACAAATAGAATTTAACCAAGACACATGAGAAAAGGTCACTAAGTAATCATATCCATATGTCTGAGTGTATCCCTTGTCTACCAGGCGATCTTGGAGTCACTCAATAGTGCCATATGGTTGATATTTGACTGTGAAAATCCACCTACAACCAACTGATGAACAACCATGGGGTGCATCAACCAAATCCCAAGTATGTTTATCAGTAAGAGCCTCCATTTTAGTTTCCATGGCTTGATGCCATGTTGGATGTTGAAGAGCCTAGGTAGCATTCTTAGTAATAGTAACAGCACATAGGGTAGAAGTGAAATTTGCAAATTATTTCCTAGGTTAGCAGTGGTGCAAAAATTCCCAATAGGATGTTGAGTGAAAGACCGAGTGCCTTTGCGTAAAGTGATAGGAACCTCTAAGTCAGAAAATACATGATATGTTGGTTGATCTGCTGATGAGGATGGAGAACTTGGTTGGGCCATAGAGGGACTAGGTGCCTTCAGCCTTCTTTGGTAGACTTTTAATGGAGGAGTAGGTGCACTTGTATCATCTGGCGGGGCAGTGTCAACAGGAAGAGGTAAAGGAGATTCTGACAGTAAGTCAGAACTCAAGGTAGATCCAACAAAAGAATAGAATAGTATATGTTCAAAAAAGACAACATCAACAGAGACCATCCATTTCTTAGTAAGTAGGTCAAAGTAGTGATACCCTTTTTGTATCCTAGAGTACCCCAATAAAATACACTTGGTGGCACGAGGATCCAATTCAGTAAGGCCAGGATGCAAATTTTTCATAAAACATGTGCTCCCAAAAATATGAGGAGGCATAGTGAACAAAGGAGCATCATGGTATAGCATCTAAAAAGGCACTTGATTTCCAAGAACATAAGAGGGCATGCACTTAATAAGATAACATGTCGTGGAAATAGCTTCTGGCCAAAAAGAGTGTAGAACATGATAGTGAAGGAGAAGAGTACATGTAACATCAAGAAGATGATGATTCTTGCACTTAGTAGTGCCATTCTGTTGGGATGTATATGCACAGAAGGTTTGGTGAATAGTACCCATTTTGGTACAAAACAGATTGACTGACTTTTACATGAACTCAAGGGCATTATCAGTACAAAAGATTAAAATAGGTTTACCAAACTGGGTACGTAACTCAACAAAGAAAGATGTAATAGTGTCAAGTATATGAGATCTATCTCTTATCAAAAATAACCAGGTGGTTCTAGAAAAATCGTTAATAAAACTCATAAAGTATTGAAATCCAGAAATACTAGCAACAGAGCACAGGCCCCAAATGTAAGCATGCACAATATTAAATGGTTGTTTTGAGATAATACAGTTTTTTTAGTAAAAGTAGAATGTCTCACAATGAAAAAAAATCAGAAATGTCAGGTAATAAATGATTCAATTTTGTTGGTGAAGGGTACCCCAAGTGGTAGTGCCACTAAATGTTGGTCATAGAAGTAGCCAGGTAAGCCTTCATCTTTGGTGCATCCAATTAATAGAGTTTGTCTGGTCTCTCATGGCCCAAACAAATCTTCATCCTTGTACTCAGATCCTAAAAGATAACACCATCCAGGTCAAAGGTAATTGAGAATTATAGGCTCTTAATAGTTCTACTCACAGATAACAAGTTGATAGGGAATTTAGGAACATAAAGTGATGAGTTCAAAGTAAGACGGCCAGAATTATACATATTTCCTATCCCTAAAATAGGTGTTTGAGAATCATCATCTAATGTTATAGGTGGAATAGCATCAGTGTTATGCAAGGTAAAAATAAAGACCGATTTCCAATAATATGAGAAGTGGCACCAGAGTCAATAACCCATGTATGTTTACCAGACTATGATAGAACAGAAGATTGTTTCAAAAAAGTAGAAGAGTTTCCTACAGTAGTGGTCTCAACATGGCGAGTTTGTAGCATTTTCTCAATCTCATAATGGATCCAATATACATAAGGTGGGGTAGGTGTAGAGGTAGAGGTATCAGGCTGCTCTGAAGAAACCTGATTTGCCCAAGCAGGTTTACCCTGCTTGATCCAACAGTGGTCTTTAGCATGATTGTTGCACTTGCAAAAGTTGCAGTAATGTAGTTCGATAGAGGAGTTGGATCTAGAGGATTAAGAACCACGAACAATGTCAGGAGTTGAGAGACCTCATCCATGGTCATGACTGCATCCTCGGCCATAGAAAGATTCCCCCATACAGACAATAAGAGTAGCATTATCAGAAAGATCAGGCATCACCTGAGAGATAGAAGGAAAGCATTGCATGTGTTTTAGAACATTGCATAAGGTGGGCAACGGATCACTGGAGAAAATCTGATCAACTACCCCCACAAATGAGGGTGGTAAGCTGGCTAGGAAATGAATGAGTTGTAGTTCATTTTGTGTTTATTATGCATCCTTAATATCTGAGGATAGTGGATGATAAACCTCAAATTCATCCCAGAGAGCATAGCAGTGATTGTAATCTTTAATAGAATCTATGGCAGAATACTAATGCAGCCCAATTTTAGGACTTCATCATGTGCCTTTTTGCATGATAATCACATCTGAACATCATAGATTACAACTTATTCCCTCCAATATGATCTTTTATGATAAAGTCACTTATGTCTCCTTTTGTGTGTATTTCTGGGCACTCATGCATGCAATGATGCATGGAAGAGAGATGAAGAATGTCTTTGGGTTCTTACAACCCAAGAGTGGACCTATCTCTTCCCCGATCTTTCCTAGGATGCACAAGAGAATTTCAAAGAAAAATGAGTCTAGATGAAGAAGTTGAAGTGAAGATCAGCACCAAGAAGCCCCAAAACAGTCGTGGCACATCATCACGGTCGTGGGGAATTTTGTTCTAAAAGTTACAGGGAAGTCGCTCAATATACACATGAATGACCATGATCGTGGTCATCACAACGGCCGTTGTCACTAAAGACCCCACAGCCATGGAACCCAGAACAGCCATGGTGAGTGCCTTCCACCTCGTCCATGGTCGTCAACACGACCGTGGTGATTAATGCATGAAGATCCCAAAAATCAACAGGGAAGTGGTCCAATTTACACATGAATGACCACGGTCATGGCCATCAACATGAATGTGGCCCTTGAAGACCACCTCACCCATGGTGCTCACCATGTAAATGGCAAGTTGAAGACACAATGACCTCAGAGTGACCTTGCCCATGGCCTCCTCCTCCAACATGGTTGTGGTATCCCACACGACCATGGTACCCTCTACCCACCATGACCATGGCACCCTGCCACGGTTGTGGCTCCCATACACACTTAACACTTCCAACTCTACTTTCCACCTCGGTCATTCCACTTCCCATGACCGTGCCATGCAAACCCCACCTTAGTCATGGCATCTCACCACGACCATGGTAATTACCTAAACCTATCCATGTTCTCCACTGATTTTCCCACTTTGCCCCTACTTTCCCTAGTACCTCACCACCACCTATATATACATGGGTGGAGGCCATAGCACTAGGTTAACTACCATTACTCCCCTCCACCTACTCTAGAGCATTTATTGCCTCCCTCCTTGCATTCAAGCCATCCACGCACCATTTCCACCTCATTTCCATAATAGAAACCTAATTTTCTAGTTTTCTACCATAATCCCCTTCATTTCCATGCCCTTCATCCATGTTGGAGGACAAAGGTCGTTCTACAGCATCTAGGATGTGAAGAAGAAGAAGCTACTTTGAGCTCCATGGATTCATATCCCCTTATTCTCATTTCTTTTATCTTTTCTTTGAGCATGTCTAGCTAAGCCCCTAGTGGTGGGTTGTTTGGGGTTAAAATGTGACTTTGATATCATGTTGGGGGAAAATAATTTGTATTGAATATAATTTTATTATATGATTCTTGCCTCTTACTTCTATGTCTTTTCCCATTATTTTGCATGTGGTTTGTGCTTTAAACATAAATTGTTTGTTTTGTGATGCATGATGACACTTACCTTCAAGGAGAAATTAGAATGTATGTGATGGTCTTAGGAATGGCTCCTAGGTCCAATTAGTGGATCCCTAGCTATCCCCCTTTGTTCCTACATACATCTCCCTTCTTCTACAAGTAAGTGTGAGATCTAAGTAGCTAGTGTAAGTGTGATTAGTGCAATTGCCTAGAGTTTCCTAAAGGCTAGATCGCAAGTAACATGAGGTGAAATACCCTCATCTCTACTCCCATTCCTACCCTTGTCTCTCAATTTCCCTAATACCACTTACCCTAGAAACCTAGACTTGCCAAGTCCTATTATAATTACACCTAGCCCTAGTTCTCCAACTAGTAGTATAGGGTATATTCTAATAGCACTTGCCTTGTTGTTTGGTTTGGTGATCTAGATTGAAATGTGAGCTTTGCATGCTATGTTGACCCTCCCCCAACTAATATCAAGTTGCATTCCCAAATAGCCCACCTACCCATCATACTGCTTAAAACCTACCTTTTCCTTCTTAGCTTATTAATGCTAGTGTAGTCAATTGCTTTTGTTCATTCTTAGCTAGTTGCTTAGTTCTAGATAGTTAGTCTTTGCTCAAGTAGTTAGGGATCCTTTGATATTTCTTGTGCTAATTTGGCTAATTACTAATAACCAAGACTCTTTTTTGCCTAATTGCTTAACTTGCATCTTAGTTGATAACTTGGCTTTCTAGTGTAGTGTAACTCCTTGCTTCAGTTTAATTGCTTGCCTTACTTAGTTCCTTAATCTCAACTTGCTTAGAGTAATTTAGAGTCTTTGTTGACTTAGTTTCTTTCTTGACTGCAATAGTAGCATAATCAAACCAAAACCAACTTTAAACCCTTAAACACGAGACTCTGCTTTAGGAACATAGCCAACACAAACCTAGCTCTAGTACCCCCTCTATCCCTGAGGATCGACCCTAATCTTACCACTACCCTATACTATAGCACAACCCCATGCGCCTGGGGTACGTGTGGTTAGTTGAGCTTGTGTGTTGGACTAGGTCCATAAACAAATTTTGAGAGATTCCATGTGTTTTCCCTTAAGGTTGCATCCAGCCACCTTTAGTTGGCTAGTGTGTGGCCTTGAGAAGAATCTCACTGAGCTTTCTGGCACCGTTGTTGGGGATAGAGGCGATCGGCCTAGCTAGTTAGAGTAGCTTAGCCTTTCCTACTACCCTCACCATTGATATTCTTTATTCTTTGTTTGCTTTTACATATTGTCATTCTAACTTGGCTTTTGTTGCTTGTTTGTATATTTTGTAGGTGACAGTTGTGCATGCGTACTACGTGTTTGACTTGTGCTGACTTGGTGTTATACGGCCCCGAGATAGGTAGGAGGAGATGCCAAAGCCGCCGCAAACAACACCAAGCAAACGAAATGGGTGACTGTGAAGCTGAAATACCTCATGGAGATGCTCAACCACAACCCAACCGCCCCCTCCATGAATACTTCACCCCAGGGAACTACAACTCCCCCATTACCACCTTTTTTGACCAAATGTCGGGTCAACAATTCTCCATTCCACCTGCACTTCTTGGACTCCTCCCTACTTACTATGGGATGGAGAATGAGAAACCCTACCACCATATCGACACCTTCCTTGAAACTTGTTCCACTTTTCACACACCCGCCGCTACTGATGACTCCATCTGGAGAACCCTTTTTCCATTCTTTATAAAAGAAAAGGCCAAGGAATGGTACATCTCCAATCCAGAATTGGTGACATGGAACATGGTAAAGAATGAGTTTCTCAAGAAGTTCTTCCTGATTGCCAAGCTGACCCAAATGCGAAGATGTTTGACTGCCTTCTCACAAAAAGAAAATGAACCCTTCCATGAGGCGTGGGAAAGGTTCCAAAAGCTCTTATGCGACTGCCCCCATCATAAGGTGCCCTTATGGAAGTTGGTTCAAGCTTTCTACACTAGGCTAGTGGAGTTGAGACAAAATAATGTTGATTTGTCATGTGGAGGCACCTTCATGGCAAAGTCACCTGAGGAGTCATGGCCCTTGTTTGAGCACCTTGATGAGAATTCCCTTCATCAGGCTTCCACTAAAGGGGAACATTGTGACTAGAACTACATCCCTCCACCTCCTCCTGTAGTTCTAGCTTAGACTACATCCAACCTCAACATGATGAAAATGATGGCAGATATGATGAATATGATGAAGAACCGAGCTGGTGGTTCTTCTAGTCAATCCACTATGGCATTTGAAGCTAAGGAAGAAGAAGTGCACACTTTGCATGCCTTTGGCAACTAAAACAACCAAGGCCCGATGTCTAATTCCTATACTCCTGAATGGAGGAATCATCCAAACTTTTTGTGGAAGCAACAAAATGAAGAGGGTCAAGGGCAGCCAAGGAAACACCAAGGGACCAAGTACAGTTCCTAGTTTGAGGAAGAGGTCCTAGGAAGGCTAAGGAACCTTGATGAAGTGAATAAAGAGGTGTCATCTCAAGGACAAAACATTAGGCACCTTGAACAAAGGCTTTATCAAATAACTCTTTCACTTGCCTACTATGAAGAGGGGAGTGGAGGCTCCCGTCTCAACCCATGGCCAATCCAAACAATGATGGTGGTTATGTGAGTACTACTCAAGGTGCTAATGTCCCACCACAAGGCCAAGTACCCCCACTTCACCAGTACCAAGGACCACCATATCCATATGCTCCTCCACCTCACCAACCTCCTTACAACTATCAATATCCTCCACCTCACTCATACCAACAGCCCCCTTCACAATATCACCCCCATCCACCACAACAACCACAACCCCAGCCACAATTTATCCTCCAAAACCCAAATCCACCACACTCAAGGCCACCACCACCTCAAAAGCCACAGCCAAATCCACAAGCTTCCTCTTCCACTACCCATGAGCATGTGAAGGCAGTGTCAGTTTTGAGGAGTGGCATGACCTTGGAGCAGCCACATGGTAATTCTATTGATGGTATAGCCAGTGATGATAGGGTTGATACTATGATCAGGGATGTTGATATTCAGATTCAAGTTGATGATACCATGATACTGAGATTTGATATTGTGATACCACCAGTTGATACTGTGATTCCAGTGATACCACTTGATGATACTATTGACTTGAGTCAGTTGGGAGCACAACTCCCTCCATTCCATGTTACACTTGAAGAGCCATCACCCGAAAGAAGGAAGAAGAAACATACCAAGGACATCATGGAGACCTTTAAGTAGGTCAAGATCAGCATTCCTTTGCTTGATGTGATCAAGCAAATTCCATCCTATGCTAAGTTCTTGAAAGACTTTTGCACATTCAAGAGGAAGACCACCGGAAGGACACCAAGAAAGGTCAAGCTCACTAAGCAAGTGAGCTCAATTCTGCAGCACACCATGTCAAGGAAGAGAAAAGATCTTGGTGATCCCATCATTTCATGCTACATTGGAGCACATCGCATAGACCAAGATCTTCCTAACTTGGGTTCTAGTGTAAATCGGATGCCTTATGATGTGTTCGTTGAGCTACAAATGGGACAATTGGGTCCCTCTCATTGTACCTTGCAGCTGGCTGATAAATCTGTGAAAATTCCTAGAGGAAGTGTTGATGATGTGTTGGTCAGACTTGATGATGAGACCTCTACATTCTTTTCGGCTGATTTTATTATCTTGGTCATGGAAAAAGATTCAAGGAAAGTGTCTATCATCTTGGGGAGACCCTTCTTAGCCATAGTTGATGCAGTGGTCCATGTGAGGACCGGCACCATGTATGTGACTTTCATGCACATGAAGATATGGTTGAATATCTTCAAGTCTTCTACTAGAGATGAGGTGATAGGTGCTACAGAATAGGATTGTTATCTGATTGAGTGTCTTGATGAGATAGTAGAAGAGTGTCTTCCTGCATGGATTCGAACTGCCACATAAGGGAGAGGTTTAGAGCCCATTGTGGAATTCCCTGAGGATGATGATGATGAGGATGAAGAAGAAGAGTTCGCTCTAGTGGCTACAAGTGAAGACCCCCCCTCCATTTCTAAACTGTTGAAGAATTCCCTTGAAGAGCCTCCCATGCTTGAGCTCAAATCTCTTCCTGAAGGATTAAAATATGCATTCTTAGGCCCCAATGACACTCTCCTGGTGATCATTTCTTCTATTCTTTCTTCGAAGCAAGAAGATGCATTGATGGCAGTTTTGAAGAAGAACAATCCAGCCATCGGGTGGTCCATAGCTGATTTGAGGGGTATTGACCCTTCTATTTGTGTCCGTAGATTATACCTTGAGGATGATGCTAGACCAACCTATCAAATGCAAATAAGATTGAATCCCAAGTTGAAAGAAGTTGTAGCAGAAGAGGTTGTGAAGCTACTTGATGCCAGAATCATATATCCTATTTCTAATAGTCGTTGGGTGAGTCCCATCCAAGTTGTACCCAAGAAGGGTGGGATCACAGTCGTTGAGAATGAAGATGAGTAATTAATGCATGTGAGAGAGAAATCCAAGTGGAGGATGTGTTTTGATTATAGAAAATTGAATGAAAAGACCAAGAAAGATCATTACCCTCTTCCATTCCTTGATTAGATCTTAGAGAGATTAGTTGGACATAGTTTCTATTTTTTTCTTAATGGGTACTCCAGTTACTTCCAAATAGTTGTTCATCCTTCCGATCAAGAGAAGACAACATTCACTTTCCCAACTGGTACTTTTTCCTATAGGAGGATTCCATTTGGATTGTACAATGTGCCTTTGACATTTCAAAGATGTGTAACATCCATCTTTGTCGATATGCTTGATTCGTCGCTTGAAGTCTTGATGGATGAGTTTTCTATGTTTGGTAACATGTTTGACGAGTGCTTTCTTCACCTAGAAGCTATTCTTGAGAGGTGTGTAAAGGTCTGTTTGGTATTATCTTGGGAGAAAAGCCACTTCATGGTGCTTAAGGGCATTGTTTTGGGCCACCGAGTCTCTAAAGCTGGAATTGAAGTTGATAAGGCCAAAGTGGGCCTAATCTCCACTCTCACCATTCCTTCCACTATAATACATGTATGATCCTTCTTGGGGCATGCGGGTTTCTACCGTCAGTTCATTAAAGACTTCAATAAGATTTTGAGGCCACTTTATCATTTACTTGAAACAGATGTGGAATTCAATTTCGATGATAACTGTGTGTTGAATCTATCAACCACTTGAAGAATAGGCTTGTCTTTGATCCTATCATGCAGCCCCCAAATTTCTCCTTGCCATTTCAGATCATGGTTGATGTGTCAGACATGGCAGTGGGGGCTGTGTTGGACCAAAGTATTGGTCGGATTCTACATGCCAGTTACTATGCGAGCAAGACTCTTGATGAAGCTCAAAAGGACTACACTACCATCGAAAAAGAGTTTCTTGTTGTAACTTTTGCTCTTGACAAATTTCGCTCTTATCTCTTACAAAACAAGGTGGTGGTGTATACAAATCATGCAGCTTTGAAGTAGCTTATGACAAAGAAAGATTCTAAGTCGAGATTGATTCGATGGACTCTATTGTTCCAAGAGTTTGATCTAGAGATTGTTGAAAAAAGAGGAGTAGAAAATTATACAGTCGATCATCTCTCCCGCATTGAAGCATTATATGATGATACGAACTGTGTCAAAGAAACAATGTCGCATGAGAAGCTCCTCTTACTTTCATCCACCCAAAGGCTGTGGTATAAGCACATAGCTAACTTATTAGCTAGTGGAAGGATATCGAGCATTTAGACAAGGGAGGAGAGCAAGAGACTTTTTGCTATGGTAAAAAACTATGCTTGGGATGATCCTCATCTTTTTAAATATTATCTTGATCAACTCATTAGAAGATGTGTTCCAGAAAGTGGGCAGCAAGAGATCCTAACCATGTGCCACTATGGTGCATGTGGAGGTCATTTTGGCGGGAAACGCACAGCCACCAAAATTTTTAAAAGTGGATTTTATTGGCCCACATTGTTCAAGGATGCTCATGAGTTTTGCTAATGTTGTTCGAAATTCCAAAAGGTGGGCACTATCTCAAAGAGGGACATGATGCATGTTTCACCCATTCTTGTGGTTGAGGTGTTTGATGTGTGGGGAATTGATTTTGGGTCTATTTCCTCCTTCCTTTAGATATGTGTCCATCTTAGTGGTTGTAGATTATGTCTCAAAATGGATTGAAGCTATTGATACTAGAAATAAGGATCATAAAGTGGTGTGTGATTTTGTGAAGTCAAATACCTTCATCCGGTTTGTGTGCCAAGAGCCATGATTAGTGATGGTGGAAGTCACTTCATCCATCGCACTTTTGAAGGTTTGCTAAATAGACATGGAGTGAATCATCGTGTGGCCACTCCTTACCACCCTCAAATGAGTAGTCAAGTCGAGTTAGCCAATCAGGAGATAATGCTCATTCTTGAAAAAATGTTGAAGACAGACTGCAAGGATTGGTCTTTACGTCTCAATGAGGCTTTATGGGCTTATAGGACTGCATATAAAGCCTCGATCGGCACCACACTATTCAAGCTTGTTTATGGAAAAAGCTTCCATTTACCGATGGAAATGCAACATAAAGATTTCTGGGTTTTGAAAGCCATGGATATGGATGGAGAAATATCCGGGTTGAAAAGAAAGTTGTAGTTGCATGAACTTGAGGAGATGAAGCATGAAGCCTATGAATTGTACAAAAGCTATAAGGAAAGAACAAAGTTTCTTCATGAAAAGTTGATCAAGAAGAAAGCTTTTGAGCCCAGGAAATGGGTATGGTTATACATCTCTAGGATGAAGTTCTTTCCCAGGAAGCTTCGGTTCCAATTTTGTGAAGGAATGGCCACGGTCGTGGTGCTCAAAATGGACGTGGTCCATGTAGTCTAGCACGGTCGTGGCCATATAAAGGGAGCACATTTTTGGAGACCACCACGGCCATGGTGAATTAACTGCAAAAATTCAAAGAAATTACATGGATGGAGGTGATTTTGTACATAAACAGCCACGATCATGGTGACTGCCACGGCCAAGGTGAGAGGAGCTTACCACAATAGTAGCGCCCACCACGATCGTGGTGAGGGTCGATCCACATCTACCTTCACCAGCCACCATGACTGTGGCACCCACTACGGTCGTGTTTCCAAACCCCCACCATGACCGTGGCGACCCACCACAGTTGTGGCAGGACCCGACCCCACCTATTTTTCACTTAAACTCTAAGAAACACCATGACCCACTCCACATTCTAACTCATTTTCTCAAGCTCCAAATGGTTGTGGCGACATGCTCTTCCCCCAGCACCTCCAATCTCACTTCTACAGCCCAAATCCTCTGACAAATCAACCTTCAATCACTTCCTACACCTCCACCACCCCTCCCTCTACTGTTTCCACCCCAAAACCTCCATCAATCTAGCCACCATCTCCATTTTTGTTCTCCACCTCACCTACAGCCACCCCACACAAAACCTCACCAAAATCTGCCAATTTTCACCCAAAACCATCAACCAATCCATCCTCCGCCATCTAAGAAACCATCCTAGCCTATTCCACCCATCACTCAACCTCCATTTTGCCCCCACCACAAAAATTCGAAAATCAGCCATACCACCACCACCATCTCCACAAAATGAAGGGAATTACCAAAGCTGTGAAGAAGGGGGCTCAAAAGAGCCTTGAGGTGGTCACGGGAGGCAAGGTGCACACAAAAAGCGCCTCTTCCCAAGTCTCCATCCCATCCCACACTCCCTCACCATCAAACTCCATCTCCCAACAACTCCACCACTCACTGTCTATGAGTGCATCCCACACCTGATCGTCAGACAGCCACCATATCACTGATGAGACATATAGAGAGGAGGAGGTATCTGAGGAGAACCTCGATGACATGATTGATGAGGTTGATTCAGAAATCACAACCCACTAAAAGTGGGGCAAGGGGGCTGTAGCCCCATCTTTATCAAGACTACCTCCACAGACAATGCCAGAACACCACTCTACCTCCTCATTGGGGGAGAGACCACAGTAACAGCTGCAAGCAAGGCGGCAGTTGATGATTGAAGAGGAGGATCACCCACAGTGATACCTCGAGAAATGGGTACTGCTAAATCTTGACATGAGATCGGGGTCAAGATCCTATCAAGCGGAACACAAAGATGATGACATTGTTGAGGAGGAAATTGATTTTGAGGCCGAGGACACTTTGGCATACTTGGAGGCAGACAGGATGAAAGGTTTTGGCAAGGCTCCTGAGGTAACTTCATATGGTAGGGGTCAGAGGAAAATGCAGATCACACCTATTTATCCTGAGTGCATGTCAAGGAGAGTTATCTCCACAAGATATGGGTGTGAGAAGGTAATTGCAGACCTAGTCATTAAAGCATAGGTGGAAAAAAAGTGAAGAGACTAGGTTTTTGGAAGGTGCTTTTCATGGCACAAACCACATACATAGAGTTGACCCAGCAGTTCTTCACCACACTAGAGGAGGTCATGGTCAAAGGGGAAGAAGCCATCAAGTTTGCAATGTTCAATAGAATGCATATGTTGACTGCTTCTAAACTAAACTGCTTCTTTGCTAAGGCCCCTCCAGAAGCCAAAAAAATGAAAGATGGCTTAATTGAGAGAGAGGTTGACTTAGACTATGTTGACTTCTGGCACGATTTGATAGGGACGTCAATGTACACGGCTGGTAAGTCAAAGACAATGTTGATCAGCAATCTCCTAGCTAGATACATGCACAAAGTTATAGACAACACTATTGTGGGGAGGTATGATAATCAAGGCAGCATTTTACAAAAGGACCTCCTTGTTTTACATGGTATAAATGAGAAATTGCACATCAACTTAGGGTCTCTATTGATATACCACATGAGGACAATTCCCTTCAAAAGAAAAACTCCATTTGTTATGGGAGGGACTGTGACCTCAATTGCTATATCCCTAGGCTTTGATGTCACCGGACTTAAGGAGGCCGAAGGATCTCAATTTGTTGATTTAAAGTACCTTGTGCGCTCTCAAATGATCACAATCAAGAACAAGAGGATGATGTATAATGTGAAATCCTTGCTGACACAAAAGTTTGAGTTGTTGTACCATGCTTACGCACTTCTCTCTGCCTTGGGACCCCCAAAAGAGAACACATTATGTGTAATGCCCGGGCCCATTTCCCTAGGCTCTAGTAGAGTTTCAGGAATGAAGACTGACCCCACAAACCACCACTAGCCTTAACTGCGCACTTTGTCCACACTAACGCGCAAGCCATGATCAACTTCCCGACTGGTCACCCATCCTAGTACTACTCCAAGCTTAGCACACTTAACTATGGAGTTCTTTAGTGATGGGCTCCCAGAAAAGGAGGTGCACCTTGGTGATATGGGTAGTCTAATCATTCCTTTTAAGATCAACTTATCTGAGGCCTCAAATCCTGGGATGTTACAATCTCCCCCACTTAGACTCTTGACGTCCTCATCAAGTCTCAACTATATGGCCTCATAATCTGACCCTATTTCAGTGTAGACCCACAATGGCCCATGGACACCCAGCTCTCGATCATGAAATACCAGCGCAAGGGCGGCTACATCAACCATGGACAGTCCTTTCCTACATACTTGGACCGCACGGCTCAAGACTGGCATGTCACATGCCCATGTGGGCCCCACCTACTAGAGGGGTTATGGCTCTGATACCATTTGTAATGCACGGGCCCATTGCCCTAGGCTCTAGTAGAGTTTCAAGAATGACGACTGGCCCCACAAACCACCACTAGCCTTAATTGTGCACTTTGTCCACACTAACGTGCAAGCCAGGATCAACTTCCTGACTGGTCACCCATCCTAGTACTACTCCAAGATGAGCACGCTTAACTATGGAGTTCTTTAGTGATGGGCTCCCATAAAAGGAGGTGCACCTTAGTGATATGGGTAGTCCAATCATTCCTTTTAAGATCAACTTATCTGAGGCCTCAAATCATGGGATGTTACATTATGCAATGGGAGAGAGACAACCCATGGGAAAACTTCAACCCCACTACTACATAAGAAGAAGTGGCAGAATCAAATGCACAGTGGATAGAAGAAGTGGGAGGAGAGCAAAGAAGATAGCCCTGAAGGGTAAGAAGAAGGGATGAGGCAACATCCCAGTTGTAGGAGCCTTCAGTGAATGCATATGATATGTCATCCATCCATGCACAGTTTGAAGGCATCCAGAAGACACAGCAAGACATGCAGCTCATCCAGTAGTACATGTGACAGGACCAACGACAGATGCATCAACAGGTCAACCACTTGTACCATTACCACCATGCACAAGCACAGTGAAACCCCAAATGGGATGAAGACTACTGGGGTGATATTTTGGGATATCAGGAGACCTACCCCCCCCCCTCAAGACACATATTGGGGCCTTTATTACCAATTTCCCCCAGCTCGTCCAGGTCCTCCACCTCCTCTGTAGAACTAGTCAAAGTTACCTCACCAGCCAAAGTAGGGAAACTTGCCTTCTGATCCATAACACCAGTCATGATCTTCACCCTACTAGCCCTAAACTTGAGTTTCATGTTGAGTACAGCATGATTCAAAAGTTTGGGGTGGTAGGGTAGTATGAACCACCCTATTTTTATCTCTCATTTTATTTACACTTGCTCCATCTGATTTTGGAATTGTTTGATGTTACTCTTGTTAGTGTAGATTTCTTCTTGTTAGCATGCACACATACATGTAGTTTAATTTCATGTATTTTTGCATAATTTTTCAAAAAAATTGCTCTTTTTGCTCTTCCAAGTCATGCATTGCATTTCCATGTAGATTTTGGTAGTTTTTCTGTGTTTTAATTAGGATTTGTTGTTTTATGCTTTAATTCCCTAAATGTAGGTTTAGATGTGATTGGTTGCAAATTGGCACCATTTTAGTCATTTTTCCCCAAATTTGGATGTTCCTGCCTAAAAGCATGTTTTAACTTAATCTACACTTTTTGAACTGAAAATGTTGATCTTTGACAAATGCATGGCACTTTTTTAGAGTTTATTACTACATGGTCTTAATTGTTGACTTTTTACATGTGCATCACCTCTCTCAAGTTTGCGAATGGCTTGGTAAATTGTGATTTGAGCAAGCTATGAATGCTTAGAGCCTATGGAATTGCATGATATAAATGTGAATCTCATGTTGTTTAATCATGTGGTGTGATATCATTTGATGAAGTGTTGGATTAGTTTTCATGTAGGAGATTTTATGTTGAGGGCTAAACTAATGACCCCCCTTTGACCCGACTCTTCTTTCATCATCTTCATACCTCTCTGCCTCATGAAAGCATGCCTTAGTTCATATATTTAGCCTTGGCCACCTACAAAAGCTTGGGGTGGCCATATCTACATCTCCTCGATTCACTCTATCCATCATATACCCTACCTACACCAAGGGAAAAAGAAAAGAAAAGAGAAAATTTAAAAGAAAATAAAGATGCTCTTGTTTAAGATCATCTAAATAAAGAAAATATGAGTGTGCAAAAACTCTCCAATATCTTATCGCAAACATTTCTTCCTTTTTCATACCCATTGAGCTAGAAAACATCAAATCTAGCTGACTTTACCCTTTCTATAGCCATGTGGGTCATTTGGTTCAGTTTGAAGCATAAGATGGAATGCATGAAAGTGAAACAACACTCCTAGTCATCATTGATTAACGCCAACATGAAATGGTTTACCCGGAATTACATGAAGGACATATGAAAAGCTTTCATATTCTATTCTCTATATTTGAAGTTTGTCTGCTCAGTGCTCTTTTCATGATTGGTTTGTGAAAGAAGAGAGGAGAGAGGTGGAACACATGCACTGAGTCACTTCTAAGACCATTTAGTCAATAATTCTCTATTGCAATGCACTTTATCATTCTTGTTTAATTGAAAGAAATTGAAGAGAGAGGTTAAGTTGGAGCATACTTGAGGACAAGTATGTATTAAGTTTGGGTGGAGATGTAGCCCTATTTTAGGGCTTCATCTTGTACCTTTTGCATGATAATCACATCTGAACATCATATATTACAACTTATTCCCTCCAATATGATCTTTTATGATAAATGCATCTCTTTTTTGTGTGTATTTCAGGGCACTTATGCATGCATTGATGCATGGGAGAGAGATGAACAACGTCTTTGGGTTCTAACAACCTAAGAGTGGACCTATCTCTTCCCAGAGCATCCCTTGGATGCATAAGAGCAATTCAAAGCAAAAGGAGGCTAGATGAAGAAGTTGAAGTGAATATCATCACCAAGAAGCCCCAAAATAGTTGTGTCACATCACCACGATCGTGGATAATTATGTTCCAAAAGTTATAGGGAAGTCGCTCAATTTACACATGAATGACCACAGTTGTGGTCATCACAACGGTTGTGGTTACTGAAGACCCCATGGCCGTGGCCCCCAGAACGGTCGTGGCAAGTGCCTTCCACCTCGTTGTAGTCCAATTTATACATGAATGACCACGGTCGTGTCCACCAACACAAATGTGGCCCTTGAAGGCCACCTCAAACATGGTGCTCACCACGCCCATGGAGATTTGAAGACACAACAACCTAAGAGCGACCTCGCTTGTGGCCTCCTCCTCCAACACGACCATGGTATCCCACACTGTCATGGTACCCTCTACCCACCACGACCGTGGCACCTCGCTATGGTTGTGGCTCCCATACACACTTAACACTTCCAACTCCACTTTCCACCTTGGTCATTCCACTACCCACTATCGTGCCATGCAACCCCCATCCCGACCATGGCATCTCACCACGGTCGTGGTGATCACCTAAACCTACCCATTTTTTCCACTAATTTTTCCACTTTGCCCCTACTTACCCTAGTGCCTCACCACCACCTATATATACATGGGTGGTGTAGTACTAGGTTAGTTGTCATTACTCCCCTCCACCTACTCTAGAGCATTCATTGTCTCCTTCCTTGCATTCAAGCCATCCACCCACCATTTCCACCTCATTTCCACCATAAAAACCTAGTTTTCTAGGTTTTCTACCATAATCCCCTTCATTTCCATGCCCTTCATCCACCTTGGAGGAGGGAGGTCATTCTACAGTAGCTAGGAGGTGAAGAAGAAGAAGAAGCTACTTCGAGCTCCATGGAGTCCTATCCCCTTCTTCTCATTTCTTTTATATTTTCTTTGAGCATGTCTAGCTAAGCCCCTAGTGGTGGGATGTTTGGGGTTAAAATGTGACTTTGATACCATGTCAGGGGGAAATAACTTGTATTGAACATAATTTCATTATATGATGATTGCCTCTTGCTTCTATCTCTTTTCCCATTATTTTGCATGTGGTTTGTGCTTTAAACATAAATTGCTTGTTTGTGATGCTTGATGACACTTACCTTCTAGGAGAAATTGGAATGTATGTGGAAATCTTAGGAATGGCTCCTAGGTCCAATTAGTGGATCCCTAGCTATCCCTCTTTGTTCCTACATGCATATCCCTTCTTCTACAAATAAGTTTAAGATCTAAGTAGCTAGTGTAAGTGTGATTAGTGCAATTTCCTAGAGTTTCCTAAAGGCTAGATGGTAAGTAACATGAGGTGAAATACCCTCATCTCTACTCCCATTCCTACCCTTGGCTCTCAATTGCCCTAATACCACTTACCCTAGAAACCTATACTTGCCAAGTCCTACTAGAATTACACCTAGCCCTAGCTCTCCAACTAGTAGTATAGGGTATATTCTAATAGCACTTGCCTTGTTGTTTGGTTTGGGTGATCTAGATTGAAATGTGAGCTTTGCATGCTGCCCTCACCATTGCTATTCTTTATTCTTTGTTTACTTTTGCATATTGTCATTCTAACTTGGCTTTTGTTGCTTGTTTGTGCATTGTGTAGGTGACAATTGTCCATGGGTACTACATGTTTGACTTGTACTGACTTGGTGTTATACGACCCAGAGATAGGTAGGAGGAGATGCCAAAGTCACCGCAAACAACACAAAGCAACCAAAATGGGTGATCGTGAAGCTGAAATACCTCATAGAGATGTTCAACCACAACCCGACCGCCCCCTCCATGAATACTTAAACCCTGGGGAACTACAACTCCCCCATTGCCATCCTTATTGACCAAATGTTGGGTCAACAATTCTCCATTCCACCTGCACTTCTTGGACTCCTCCCTACTTACTATGGCCTTGAGAATAATCTCACCAAATACTCCTTCTTGACCAAGTGCTTGAAAATATCAAATACCTTCTTGGGATCTTGTTGATGGGAATACACGTCAAATAGTTGATCCCACATATCCTTAGTCATGCGTAGGCACAGAAGGGATTGGCTAATTTTGTGTTTAGTACTATTGATCATCTAGGTCATACACCTAAAGTCGTCCTTGGATCACTGGTCATACGTCTGCTTAGTCTTGTCATCAATAGTAGCATCCGATATAGCTTTGACATAGAGTTCAAAGGGGGCTTCCCAGATGTAATAGTTGGTGTAAAGAACTAAAATCTATGTATACTCTCTTTTTTAAAGTTTTCCTTTCATTTCTATCCTTTTTGTCCTCAATGATGAATTAGTGGAAATTATAAAGGTTTGGTGTACATTTGTTCCCTATTAATACCAATAAAAGGGTTATGCACAAATACAATGAAAGTTTATATAAGGGATCTAAAATGTAAAATATCCACTTAAGTGGGATAATGTTAAATAAAACTATACTAGAAGTTTCCATGGCCTTATGGAATAAGAAAAAAGAAAAAGAAAATCCTAAATCAATGAAAATGTGATATTGAATGAATTAATTTGACAAATATTGGAAATA
Source organism: Alisma plantago-aquatica (assembly GCA_963693085.1). Classification (NCBI taxonomy): domain Eukaryota; kingdom Viridiplantae; phylum Streptophyta; class Magnoliopsida; order Alismatales; family Alismataceae; genus Alisma; species Alisma plantago-aquatica. The sequence continues at coordinate 1,343,798,909 of OY856412.1, read as the reverse complement.
TGAGTAAATTGCCTAAAATTCATAAAAGAGAGAGTCAAAATATAATTCCAAGTCCAAAATTGTTTTCTTTGAGTGAAAGTTTACTTAAGAGACAAGTTTCACAAATTTGGGAAATCTGTAATTATAAGTGCATTAACTGAATGGGAAAATAGGAGATATCTCAAAAATATAAAATAAAACCATTAATGAGCCAAATTCATGATCTACACATTAAACTATTCCTTTGGGTGAATTTTCACTTAATTTGGAGAATCTTTGATGAAAAGGTGAAGTTAGGGGAGAGAGTGTGTACAGCCTTCAAAATTTTAAATAATGTACAAACAACTTCAACATATGAAAGTAAGGGCAAGATCATATCCAAAGTACTTAATGTGACTTGTGGATGAGGTTTCATCAAAATTGGAGAATCATAGAGTCATTAATGCATGAGGAAATAGAAAATAAGATTTGTTAATTTAATGAATCAAAAGTATCCAAAAAGTAAAATCTAATTACATATTCAAATTTTACATGCTTGAATTATATTATGTGTCAAATTTCAAGTAATTTGATTTTGTTTGCACCCTCAAATGAGGAGAGAGAAAATAGGAATTATTAATGTCCCACTTTATTCAACATTGATTAGGGATCAACTAAATGGTTGTCACGTAGTCTATTTTTATTTTAATGTTCACGCGATTGTGATCGTTGGATCTGTGATCCAATGACTCACAAATTATCTCCTAGCTCGGGAGCATAAAGGAAAGAGCAGCCAATTTTCCTAATTTTTCGAGGAAGATTTATCTGCATGTGGTGCATGAAATAATGTAAAACAACTTGCATTGAATTCATGATCAAATTCAGAATCAAGCAAGCTATAATTCAATCCATATTTTGCTTTGGTTGTGATTTTCCCAATTCTTTCTCCAAACCTCTCGAAGCCTCTACACCTATAAACCCTAATACCAAACCAACCACATAAACACCTATACCCTCTCCTTTAGACAAATTTGCTCGACTTTTCTCTCGCACCAATTTTTCCCAAGATCTTTCCCTCCGCTGTCACGAGCTCATTGACTGGAACTTGCTACTGACATGTCTTTCTTCCTCCCACAGTCTTATACGTTCATTTGTTCACAAGGTATGCTTTCTCGAAACATGCTCTTGCTTTTCATGTTCTCGAATCGCCGTTTGATAGATCCTACGTGATTTTCCCAATTTGGCCGAGGAAGTCAGTTGCTTCATGCATCCATGCCCTCACGAGATGTGAGGGATGAATCCCCCTGGTGTATTCTCGGGTTTGGCCTCCTCGTCTCCTTCTTTCTTATATTTTTCTCTTAGGGGTAACATGGTCTTTTCACCATCATTTTCTTTCTTTTGAGCGGGTCAAAGCCAAGGTTTGACCATGTGACTTTGCTGACCCTAATTGGGCCAAGTCATTGGGTCGGCCCCACTCTTATCCTTTTCTCTTGAGTTTCTTCGCGTACCTGTATTTTTCTAATTTATGGTTGGTCTGATTTATAATCATCATAACTTTTTATTTGGTTATCCAAAATTTACAAATAAATATGTTTTGGAATTGTTAAAATGTGCTCTTTCATATAAAAATGTTTTAATGCCTGATTTCCATGATGTTGTGAAGGGTGATTTCGAATAATGGATTTAATGCATAAAAATTCCTAAAAATCACAAATTTAACATATTAACTCCAAAAGTGACATAAAAATATTTTTCTTAGTCAGCAAAACCTAATAGTAGACTGGTGGGATTTCTAGTGTGAAAATCCAAGTTTTATTAAAAAGGTCTAGAATTAGGGTTTCAATACACTTATATGAATTTTAAGCCCTAATCTATGTGAATAACTTGTAATACGCAAAGATTGAACTTAGGTTATCTAAAAGTGGTGAAAGTTGATAATTGAACTGAACAAGTGAGGTATGTGCATCCTTACACCTTAAGTTGGGAATATTTGCAAACCTAAACCTAATTTCCCTAATGAGGCATTATATGAACCCTAATCTCTCTATTCATATTTCTTTTGCTATATTTTCCTAAAAAATAGTATTGAAAATTCTATTTCTTGGGTCTTATACCCCACTGCCATGTTTCAATTATATGATGCTTATACTTGCCATAGTTCTCTTTAGCATATTGATTTAATTAGACTATTTATCTAATGTAGTGGTAATTTTGTACAACCACCCATGTATAGGGCATGTATTATTTTTCCCCGGGGGATGTGTTATTCTCCCCCATATAAAATATTTATTGGTTAATAGAATGTGTTAATATCCTTCACCTATTGGTTGAGGTTAGGTAGGTGCCTCAATCCTGCTTAGTTAAGCTAGTCAAATTAATCATGCATGCAAATATTTTACTGTTTTCTTATTATGGCAAGCACCTATTTGATTATGCCTCATACTCTTGATCTCTTCATCTTATGATGAAATCTTAGTCTTTATTTCCATATTATTTCTTTATCTTTTGTCCTTGTTCATTATTTTGACGCACACGTTATTTTTTTTCTCTTGTTGGGTGCTTTCCCAACCACCCTGGTTTGGAACATGGTGTTGAACAAGGTCAAGGAAACTAGAACTAGGAATAGATCAAAGTCTTGCCTCAAGGATGTCTAGGTTTCTGTTGCTAGATCCAAATAGTTTCATGTCCAGTATTTTCCTTTCATGAAACTCATGTAGTGAACTGAGTTTAAAATCAATGTACTAACTTAGTTTCCTTTCCGCTACTATTGACATTTTACATGTATATGAATCATTCTTATTTACTTGGAATATTATACATGCATCCCTCAATCTCCATTATATTCATAAAAAGGTGGATGTTTTATATTTCCTTTGAATGCTAGTAGAGAGCTGATATCACCTCTTTACAGTTGGAGTTGTCTAACTTGGTAGTCATCACGCAGAGATTGTGAAGAGGATCCGAGGATGCTATGGTAAACACAGAAAGTAGGATAACAATAGTAGGCCAGAGTAGAAATCACACAGCAGTCAATAGACAAATCAGTAGGCATGTAGCAGTAGCAGGCACATAGCAGCCAGTAGACGAAAGCAGCAGAAACCCAACCAAGGGGTTGAACGTAGAACACTTGTATACGGGCATAAAATAGCATAGGGAGATCTGACGCATCAGATCCCAGAAACCCATGTAGGGGCAGCAGTGGATATATAAAACCTACACCAACATGGAGGAAAACTCACTCCACCATGAGGCGTAGGCAGAAAAGAAGTGAGATTTAGTTACACCTTCAACATGCTATGATTGGAAAGTACCAGAGGTGTGTAGAAACAATCTGGAAACTGAAACGAGTGGTGGTGGTGGCTAACTGGAGGATGCTAGGATGAGAGAAGGAAGGAAGGGAGAAGAGTAAGTGAAGGAGGAGTGACGGGAGATGATGGCAGCAGTAGGGAGATGGGTGGTGTCCTGGCAGGTAGGGTGGTCAGGCGTTGGGGTGGCTTGGAGGAAAGGGGGGCTAGGGAGGGTGGGTGGATGCTAGGGAGGTTGGGCATGCGGTTGGTGTGATGAATCGACAACTGGGGTGAGCAAGGAAGGGTTGTGGTGGCATGGAAAGGTGGCGGGAAGGGAGCCTGTCGATGGCAGGTGGGTCGGCAGAGAGGAAGGAGGTTGGGGAGGAACTATGGTGTGGAAGAAGAGGAGTGGGGGTGCAGCAGGTAGAAGGGGACTGGTATGGGAGCAGGTGGGGAAGATGAAGCCGAAGGAGAGGAAAGAAATGGGTAGCGTAAGGGAGAGTGGTGGTGGGAAGGGATATTGGTGATGGTAATGGCTAGGGTTTATGCGGGATAGGTTAGGGTGGGTGGGAAGGGATTAAGGAGGATCTAGCGTCTTTGATACCATCTAAAATATGAAATATGGTTTCTATTAGATGAGTAAAGTAATTACTGGAGACTCTCTTATATAGGAGATTAGAGACTAAGAATAATCTAGAATAGGAATATTCTAGAATAAAGAAAAATGATAATGGGCTAATAAATAAAGGCCAATAACACAATAATAAAGGAAAAATAAAGACAAGAAAATATATATACTAATAAGATTAATTTGCAAAGTATAAGATAACACCACCTAGAGGAAGTGTATGGGTTAGTCATCTTGAGGATACTTAATATGAATGAATATAAGGATTAAGATTGAGGACACTTAATATGTGTCTATCATCAAGGAGAAATGTATTTTATGCTTTTGTAATGAAATTTAAAAAGTTTTAAATGATCGTATCTTGTTACTCTGAATTTACAAAGTCTAGACAACAACATCTAGAGGAAGTGTATGGGTTAGTTAGTTTGATGACACTTAATATGAATGAAAATTTTAATTCATCCAAGATTTATGGGTGACGATGGGGTTTGAGCCCATACCAACCAAACAAGTAATGGGGCCTTAAATGGGATTTTTAGAAAGAAACTCTAAGGTTATCTTCTACATAGGTTGATAGGAGAAGGACATATCATAGTTTAAGACATGCATTGTCTCTTAATCATGTGATTCCACCCACCTTTCATGTCATTTCATCCACTACCTTAAGATGATCAAGTAACTCGAATTGTTTCCTCTTAATTGCATTACATAGAATAATAGGTGGTGTGATAGTCTTTTTATTTCATCGATTAGAATATATAATATAGATATTTATATTAGTTAGTTGCATAACAAATTTCATGTAGATTGCATTCTCTTTTTGTGTCATTCTTTCATCATGTATCTATGTAGATTTCTCCTCAAATATGAAGTGAAAGGATTCACATCCACATCCTTCCCAAATGAAAAAAAAAACAAAGATAGGTTGAATAAAAACCCGAGCATAAGTTATCAAGTGTGCTAAATTAAGAGGGAAGAAAGAAAAAAAACTCAAATAAAGAGGGAGAAAGGATGCCTCCAACTCAAATCTTTAAAATTATTCAAGGAGAAGTGAATATAGTTACATGTGTACATTCCTTTTTTCCTCTCTCATCATTCATATGAGACTTTCAATGCATTCATCATTCCATCAAATTAGTAGGTATTAGGATTCATGCATTTCTCATTTCCCTCATGGTATAGGTTCATTATATATTATTTTTGCATAAATGATTCGGTTGTTGCTTATGATTATTATTCAAAGACACCTACTCCATTCCACCTATTTCTCTTTATGGTAAGACACATATATGATTGATCCCCTCATTCACTTTTATACGGGGAGTTGCTTCCAATGTAGTTGGTAGGTAGAGAAGAGCAGAGTAGATGGGGAATCACATGGTGCATCAAGAATATGCCCTATTGACTATGATATTAACTGATCTATTAATAGTGTTTCATTGATCTAAGGGTGGATGTCTTTAATGAACACTTTGGTTGGTGCAGATTAGTTATTTGTTCAATGGTTGGTAAGGGCCAGTTGGGGACCGTACTTGAGAAATGTAGTTCATATTGTTTGTCCTCTTGCTATTGTTTCAAATAGATATAAAGGTAGTGTTTCTTAAGGGCAAGCAGCATTTAATCTTAAGGGATTTTGATGCATTGAGTTTTATTCTCTTTTCACATGCTATTTTTCCATGTATTTTATGCATTATTGCTCATTTTGCAATTATTTGTGCATTCTTGATCATTATTAGCCTGTAAAATATTATTAGAATAAGTATTTTTTTGAATTATTTCATTTTGTCATATTTTATTAGGACTTGTGTTGTTATTTCATATTTCAAGTAATTTGAGCACTTACAAGGCAGCTCGGTGCTACCAGTAATATAGTTGGTGGTACCGACTTAATGCAAAAATCTAATAGGGAAGTTAAATAAATCTCGGTGCTACCGAGATAGGGTTTGAGGCCACTGAAATGCTAATTTGGTGCAACCGACTTATGGTCTAGAGAGAATTAGTAACTGAGGTTTATCAACTCGGTGTTATCATCACTAAAGTCGGTAGTACCAACTTTCATAAGTAGAAGAAATCATAACTCACAAAATAGAAACTTGGTGCTACTGAAGCATCTTTCAGTAGTACCAACACGTAGTGAGATGTCAGAGTCAATCAACGACTCGGTGCCACCGACATCCACTATGTGGTACCAGACTGACTTAGCATGATTAGTGTAGATTGAAGATCAATCTAGATCTAATGGTTGGGACTTAGTGACGAGCCACGTCCCACTTATAACCTAAGGGGAGTTCGGCTAGATCAAGAATCATGTTCTATTCTATTGCAAATGAGAACATAGTTGAGAGAGGAGGAGACGAAGGAGAAAACCACGTCCCAGATGATTCGGGCATGTCCGGAGACCAAATTTGTAGTCAGAACATTTTGGATCAAGATGTTTTTCAGAGGAGGTCCTCTAGATCGGTTTCTCCAGGGGTTTACATTAGTTTCTCATGTTTGTCATGTTTTCTCTTTTCTCCTCCATGTATGAGATAGTACAAATTATGCGGGGCTAATCCCCTTGTTCCTTAGGACTCGAGAGTAGCCTAGCGCTACATTGTAATTATTTCCATACTTTACTATAGTTATTTCTTTTAATTATGGACTTAAATCAATGATTTCTTAACAAATTCTCTATGCATGATCACCATAGTTAATTATTCAGAGTGTTAATTGCTTTAGGAGAGATATTAAGAGTTGTAAAGGTCATAGATTTACATAGATTAGATTTTGCCTCGGGAGAGAGCTTACATTCGTAAAGGATATAACCCAGATGTATCCTTAATTTGCCTAGCTAATTTCTAAATCGCTATAGCAGTTGGATTTTTCTTAGCATAGGAAGTGTATTATGTTTCTAGAATAGGTAAGATTTGCTATAGGTCCTTAGTCCAGGTTTAAGGGCAAATGCTTATTAAGGAAATGGAGTTAAATGCAATGTATATTATGGTAAAAGTGTAATCCTAAGGAATCCATTCATCTGTTAGAACAATCCACTTAATTTAGTTTTTATTTCTTGCAATTAGTTTTAAACAAAGAATCAATCACCTTTTCCTTAGGCCTAGCTGATTAACTTATAGTTAGTAGTAGTCTTTGAAGTATGTTTTTCTAATTTTGACATTCGGGCCTCATAGGTTTATACTACTCGACACGTACACTTGCATTTTGCACACATAGTTTATATGTTTCAATATCATAGCGACTAATTTCACACCCTTGGATATTAATCCTTTTTAGATAATTTTGGGTATGGATTTCCTTGATACATAACTTACCCAAATAGATTGTTGGAAGAAAGAGACTATCTTTTAGTAATGTAGTTTTTCATGTGTCTATACTAGAGACAGAAAAGTCTTACACAAGTACATAGTATCAACTATTGTAATTGATAATATGGTGAGTAAAGTGTGTGAGGCCTATTTATCATATATGGTAGATGCAAAGATAGAGAAAAAAATTGTTAATATAGATGATGTTCCAGCAGTGTGTGAGCTCCTAGATGTTTTTCCTGATGAACCTGTAGATAGATATGTTGACTTTGAGATTCAAATTTTCCCTAGTAGTCACCCAATAGCATTAGCATCCTATAGAATGGCATATGTAGAATTAAAGGGGTTAAAAACTTAGATACATGAGTTACTGGACGAGGGTTTGATTCCACCTAGTACATCACATTGGGGAGCTCCAGTGCCTTTTGTGAAAAGAAAGTATGGAACTATGTGATTGTGCATAGACTATATGCAGTTGAATAAGATAACCATTAAGAACAAATATTCTTTGTATAAAATTGATGACTTTTTTTATTAGTTGTGTGGTTAACAATCTTCTCAACGGTAGATCTCAGGTTAGGTTATTATCAGTTGAGGATTAAGGCATTATATGTACCTAAATCAGCCTTTAGAACAAGATATGGATATCATGAGTTTGTCGCCATATTTTTTGGATTACCAAATGCTCCTACAACTTTTATGGATATGATGAGTAGATTTTTCAAATTGTATCTAGATAAATTCATAGTATTGTTTATAGATAACATTCTCATGTACACCAAAGATGCAGAACAACATCAGCTATGCAGTTGTTGAGATAACACCAATTATATGCTATGTTTAACAAATGCGATTTATGGTTGCTTAAAGTTTTCTTTCTTGGACATGTCATATCTAAATGAGTCAGTGTAGACCCTAAAAAAGTGGAATTTATTCTTCATTGAATCAACTTACAACTCCTACAAACATCAGAAGTTTTCTAGGGTTTAGCTCGATATTATAGAAGATTAATAAGGAACTTTAGTGTTTTAGCAGCACCTCTAACATGTTTAACAAGGAAGATGTTCCTTTTCTTTGGTCTAAAACATGTGAGAAAAGTTCTAATTTTATACAAACACAACATCAAACACTCACTTTTGATAAATATGATTTGGTGGGAACTTGATTAGTCTCTCTTACTTTATCCATTCCCCATAGATCCTCATCAACTACTTTTATGCCATTCATTTTCTCAACAAATTTTAAGAAATACATGTTTATTTTTTCTTTGGCTCGAATGTAAATTCTTCTAGTGGCCTAACCAATAACACAAACTAATAAAATTCATATTCATGGTTGTAGTTTACATTTCTCAAAGAAGAATAGAATGCTAAATTAGAAACCATGACATATTTGAAAATGGGAAAGGATATTATAAGGGTAATGCTTTTGTGGCACTGTTGTTCTCTCCTAATGTTTTGATTAGGCATGTTCTCTACTCATATCTCTATGTCCTTTAGGTTTATTGGATACTAGCTTCATGTTGAATCCCTCCAATTACTAACTAATAGTCTTAGGATAATGCTCATAATTAATCTGCACAAAGAGGATAGAAAAAAAATATGTAATTTTGATATTCTAAAATAAAATAAAAACCTAGTGAAATTATTACAATATGATACAAGATGAACACTTCACGGTTAAATACCAACATATAAATCGCAACATTAGCAGAAGACTTTACCCTAAATTTTGAATTTCATAAGAGAAAACATTGAATTCAAGTTGAAAACTAAGCACTAGAATATGTTTCTTCAACATGAGATATATCAAAGATACATAATGGAAGTCATTGGCATAGTAGAAGGTGATCGTTGGACAATATATAAATTCACAATTTTGTTGATCATTATTGTTATAAGAGTTTCTTCTCATCTATCCAATATTGTTGACCTCTTCAATCAAATTGAGTTAGTAATGTCTACATTCTAATACATGTTGCAAAGTTATATAAAGGCATTATTTATATACAGCATTATCTTACAAATATAGACTTACAATATTAGATATCCGCATTGAAAATAAGACTCCTACCAAACCTTTTAAACCTTTTATAATAGAGAAAACCAATAGTTTTCAACTAGTTGAAGCCAAATATATGGGTGTTGTACAACATTATATATATATATATATATATGTGTGTGTGTGTGTGTGTGTGTGTGTGTGTGTGTGTGTGTACACACACACATACATACATACATCTTAGTTACCACCTTGATTTACCACCCTCCCAGGCATTCGACCTCCGCCACGGGCGTGGGAGAGTGGGGGAGAAATCTTTCTCTCTTAATCCCATACATACATACATATATATAGGGTAGCGATCCAGTGAGAAACATCCTACAGTGAGAGCATGAGAGGCATTTGAATAACTACAAATTAGTAACTAGTTTTTAAAATCCAACCATATAGATGGAAAAAGCATCATTTCATTTACCTTCTCACAAAAAATCATTGCAATCAGATATTGTTTACATGTCCATATGTACAATATATACTTTTTACATCGAACGGTCAGCCTGAAATTCAATATAGAGCGTCGAAAAATATTTGGTTGTTGTGAATGATCTACAAATTGGATGGTGATAAAATTTTGTAGGAAGGTAGATATTAAGGTATACTTGTAATTTGTACAGTTTGATAATAAAAAAATTGATCTATGTGGAGAGTTATTCAAATGCCTCTCATGCTCTCACCAGATAAGTTTCTCACTGGATCGTTGCCCTATATATATACATACATACATACATACATACATATATATATATGTGTGTGTGTGTGTATATATATATATATATATATATATATATATGTATGTATGTATGTATTTATATATATGTATATATGTATATATACATATATGTATATATGTATATATACACATATATGTATATATACATATATATATATATTGGAATCAGTAAATATATTCTAACGTCCTCCTAAAATTATAGGAGGTCAGGAGTACATGTAGGCCCAACATCATATATCCAGAAATAGAGTTACAATTCACTCTTCTATCTAATGTGTAATCTATCTAACACATGTACATATTTTTAAAGAAATAACTGTGGCATTTGTAGAAGCTCCTTGGTGTCTTCTGGCACTCCTCTCTTCCCATATATGATAGCATAGACCAGCAAATAGAAGTTTCTTCCTCTCTTCATTGTCGCACATGGAAAGTATTCTTCTCGAGTCCCCAGATAACTGGATTTGTAATCTGAATTCCTTGTATAAGAACTCCCATATTTCTTTTGTAAAGTTGCATTCCCCCACAAGGTGGATATGGGATTCCTCCCTCTCCTAACATTGCAAGCATAGAGTAGAAACATCATAATGCCAGCTCTTTATCATGTCCAGAGTAGCAAGAACATTATGTAGAATTTTATATACACACATGTTGCACTTTGGAATATATCTACCGGTCCATATTTGTTCTCTGAGCAGGTCCTTTGTACATCTTGGATGAGTCATTTCCTAGATACATAGCTTATGATCACTGGGCCACCATCCACCGGTGTCACTTGCAACAAATGGATGTTTGACTTGTTGCCATATCTCCGTCATGACATTAACGGTGTGTCGGTATCCTTCCCTTGTCTTTGGTATGAAGTCCAGCACTCTTAGTTATCTTTCTCTCATCTACTTTCCCCATGTAGACGTGCCTTCCTAGAAAGTGATGATTCTTCGCATGGTCCCCCATTTTGCAGTCTCTGGGTGTTTTTAGATTCAGCCCTCCTTCATCACTTGGGAAAGCTAGCCTAGCATATTTCATAGGTGGTATTCACTTCCCCATAAAAAGTTTGTCATCTTAATTTCTATTATATCCAAGACAGAACTCGGGATCTCACCTTGTTGCACCCAAAAGATAAGAAGTCCTTCTATGGCAGCCTTTATCAGAATCTTTCATCCTGTGATGGATGTTTTATGTGTCAGCCATCTGTTAATCATTTCCTCCACCTTATCAATGCATTCAGCAAAATTTTTGATGTGCATATTAGCTCCAGCTAAGGAAAACCCCAGATATTTTGTTGGGAAGTTGCTTTCTCTACACCCATAGCCTGTACTAGCATGTCCTCCATCTGGTAGCAGTTCTTAAACAAGAAGATGTATGTTTTATTTGCATTTACACACAGCCCCATTTGCTTTCCAAACTCACCAAGTAGATTTTTAAGATTTTCCAAGAAGTGTTGTTTGACTTCTACAAACACCAGGACATCATCTGCAAAAATAAAATGTATCCTTACCTTCATCCCGTGAACTGTATAAGGCTTAATTTCCTTCTTTTCCTTGGCTTGTTGCATCTTACGAGTAAAATACTCCATGACGATCACAAAAAGAAGAGGTGATAGGGGGTCACCTTGGCATAACCCATTGCCCCCTCTAAACATACCTACAGATGTGCCATTAACTAGAATAGAGAAGCTTGTAGTTCCAACACACGGTTTCATCCATCTAATCCACTTTTCATTAAACCCCATCTGCTGCATAATCCACCATAGTTTCTCCCATCTGACGCTATCATAGGCTTTGGAAACATCCAGTTTTAAGTAGGCTTTCCTACTTCCTCTCATGACATTATAATCCAACAAGAATTCCCCTGCCAAAAGAGAACAATCACTAATACTTTTACTTTCCACAAAAGCCCCTTGATTTGCATAAATGAGGTAGGGGAGGACCATCTTCAATCTAGTAGCCAATATTTTAGTAATAATTTTATATTGTACCGAACAGCATGTTATGGGTCTAAAATCAACAAGCGAGGAAGTAACCTTCTTTTTTGGAATAAGAATAAGGAAACAATGATTGACCTATCTTACCATATTTCCCCCTTCAAGGAACCAGCTCACATAAGCAATCAACTCATCTTTGATAATATCCCAAGTCTTCTTGTAGAAGAAAGTGTTGAAACCATCAGACCCTAGTGATTTATTGTTGCCTATGCTCCAAACCACATCCTTTACCTCCTTCTCATTAGTGCTTCTCGTGAGGATATTTTTATATGTGCTCATCAGTTTGAACTTCCATTTCACTTCCTCTCTTTCTTCTACGTCACTGCTAAATTTTTTATTATATAGTGATGTATAGAAATTTATGGCCTGCTCTTCTAAGTCCTCTTACTTATTGACCACCCTCCCTTCAGCATCAACCAATTCAAAAATAATATTACCTGCCTCTCTCCTTTTCATTGTAGTGTGGTAGAGTTTAGTGTTTCAATATCCATCATCCATCCATTTCTCCTTGCTCCTTTGCCAGTAAAATTTTTCCTCTACCTTTTTCAGTTCTTCAAGAATTCCCTATCTTTTTCAATCAAGGTTGGATTCAGCGAATCAGCAATAATCTTTCTGTGACCTCTTTGCATTCACCTTTTGTTTACTTTATCATATTTAGAATGATCACCTCTTCCTTGGCCCACTTCTTGAGTGTAGTGTTAGTATTTGTCAGCTTTTAATTAGCAAAGATGTACATTGGATTACTTGTCACCTGTACATTCCAGCTATTTTTATGACATCATCAAATCCTTTCCAGTCCGCCCAGTATTTTAGAAATCTAAACTGGTTCCTCTTTTATTTTTTTCTATGATCTGAACTGAGATTGGTGCATGGTATCTTAATTCAGAATCTCCTACCTTCACTTGTACATTAGGAAGAATTTTCAGCCACTCGTCGTTCACCAGAGCTCTATCAAGTTTGCTTGCTATTCTGTGTTCCGGTACCCTTTAATTATTCCATTTGAACAAGTCACCTCCCACCATAGGTAATTCATAAAGACCCGCTTTTTCAATAGCCTGATTGAAAGCATCAACCTCTATAGTCAGTGCAAGCCTTTTTTCTTTTTTTCTCAGCCTGTAGACGAACCGTATTGAAGTTCCATATCACCATCCACGGTACATTAACCTGTTTGGATAAGAAAACCAGGTCTCTCCATAGGTCCATTTTGGCTCTGCCATCATTATGGCAATATACAGCAGTCATACATATATGTAATCCCCCATTATTCTT